>JAXIVH010000005.1:4688825-4693825 GCA_036785325.1 Urophycis tenuis | reverse complement strand
GAGGCAATTAGGTGAGGTTACAGAGTGCAACCAAATGAATATCTCTCCCCTGCACCCCTGCCAACATGATGTTGATGATGACAATGATGATCTGCGACAGCATCTAGTGCCATCAAGTGATGAGATGAGCATTCAAAAACATGCCCTCTCTAGAGATGTTTGTCCATTCTGGCTATTTTAGATTTAGGTCCGATTTTCGTGGCATTTTATACCAATTAAATCCTACTTATGAATATCATATTTCATTTCTGCCGAGCCCAATACTCTAGATGCAGCAACTCAATTCCACACACACTGCGCCTGTAATAGGAAGTATAGAGTGGTGAACGATGAGCGCCTGGGTGGTGGTGGTGGTGGGGGGGGGGGGGGGGGGGTATCAGCCTCCCCTGGCAGAAAAAAAAACAACCCTTCAGCACACTGACACCAACCTTCCGGGCCCCCGGAGGTCCCTGATCTCCACGTTGAGGAAGGGCAGGAAGGGGTTGCCGCAGAAGGGGCAGGTGGTGTTGAGGTTGGAGTCGTCCGCCGTCCAGCCGGCCATGATCTCCTCGTCGTACACCAGGCAGTCGCAGGTCTTGCAGCGCGAGCAGCTGGAGATCAGCAGCTGGAGGTGGGTGGGTGGGTGGCCACAGTCTGGCTGTTAAGGAGCTGAATCAGGGATTTTCACAAGCACTTGCGCCGCGTTGTAAAAAAAAAAAAAAACGGATCTAATATCGGAAAGGTCGACCCCCGACGCTGGAAAGGTTATTCCAATATTAGCATCGTGCGGCGTGCGGGGAGATGTTGTCACAAGACAGGGCGCGTTTAATTCACCGCGGATTAGCACGAGTTAATGCAGGACATGAGCATTAATTAATGCTAATTGCTGATCTAATAGAGTGTCACCAATCGTTTTGTCGCAGGTCTATTAACACCCACGCTGTGCCAAACCCTGCGGACCGACGCCTTGAGACGCGTGGGCGCTCAACAATAAACGCGGCGCTTCATTGATTTTCCTAACCTCGGTCGGCCACTCAGAGGTGCTCAACACTGAATCCACCACCCCCCACATCCACGTCTCTGCTGCGTTACCTCCAGGGCGTAGTTGTTGAAGATGCTGCTGTTGCTGGTGTAGCGCGAGGAGTCCACGTCCGACTTGTCACCGAGCGGGAAGCCGGAGGGCGAGAGAGCGGCGCCTGCAGCAACAGGAGCCCAGCATGATGACAACGGGAGGGACGGGAGCGTAATGACATCGGGAGGGACGGGAGCGTAATGACATCGGGAGGGACGGGAGCGTAATGACATCGGGAGGGACGGGAGCGTAATGACATCGGGAGGGACGGGAGCGTAATGACATCGGGAGGCGCCCAGAGGAGAGCCGCTACACCTGCCACGCTACGCTGCACGCCGTTCCGAAAACCGATTTGTGAGTCAGCGGCTTTTCGATTCAACTATTCCGTGATGCAAAATGTACACGGAAAAAAACGGCCCACATTGGTTGTATTCATGACGTGAAGAGGTTGTGTATCATAATGGGCTCTAGTTATTTCTTATTTTTTATATATTTATGCCTTGCGCCAATACACCAAGATCATATCTAGTATGGGTAAATCTACCTCTTTTTTGTAAGTACTTCAAAATGAATCGCACTCTGATGCTAACTCTAATAATTGGCACTTTAGTCAGAGATGTTGTATACTAGCAATGGTTAACCTAGCAATTGAAATGCTTGAAACTTGTCGCTGGTGACTTTCTTACTGTGTTAGCAGCAATTAAATGTTTCACCTTCTCATGACAAATGTACTCTTTGTAAGTGGCTTTGGATAAAAGTATCTGCTAAATGCCCCTAAATGTAAATGTAAACGTAATAGCCTTGACCTCCGTGTGGTCTCTACGAGTGCGTTCCCCCCACGCAGCTACCGGTCATGTGTCAGGTGAGCGGGGGGGCGTACCGTGCGTGGGGCTGCCCAGCCGGGCGCAGAGCGGGCTCCGCCGGGGGCTCCGGTTGTAGGGCGCCCCCGGCCCCAGGCTCTTCTGGGGGGAGATCAGGGGGCCGTCCGCCTCGCAGCCCCCCGCCTCATCCAGGGGGGGAGTCCAGGTCGGCCACGCCCAGGGAGGACACGCTCAGACGATCACCGCCCCCCCGTCCTGGAGGTGAGGGGAGGGGGGGGGACAGACAGACAGACACGTCAACTCTTCCCTCGCGTTGTTCCGGAACAACTGGATGACGTCCGCAGTGTACGGGGGCAAGGTCACAGAGAGCCAACAGCCAGCGCGGATGTTGATTCTGCTACAGCACACACACACACACACACACACACACACGACCCGATCGACGCTTGAGCTCGGAACCAAACAGAGCTCGGACACCCCCGTGCTCCCCACTCGACACGCTACGATCGACCACCAGGCCACCAGAGGGCAGCAGTACCCCATGGACTACACAAGTGATGATCGCCCATCCCAATAACACGCAATTACCTTACATCTGACACCCCCACCGCCCCCCACCCCCACCCAACTCTGACACAACCAACCCGCAGAGCGCCGGGGGGGTGGGCGGTGGCGAGGTAGGCGGGCGGCGCCGTACCTTGGTGGGGGTGGTGTAGGTGGCCAGGCGCGAGTACCAGCGGCTGGCCTTCTCCGCCACGCCCTTCCCGGCGGAGACCATGCTGCTCTTGAACACGTCCAGGGTGGGCGTGAGCAGCGAGTCCAGGGCGAAGGAGGACGCCGAGGGCGAGGGCGAGGCCAGGCCGCGCCCGAAGGCGTCGCCGTCCGCCCTCTTCCCGGTAGGGGCTGGGGCTGGGCTCGTGGGCGTGGTGCTGGAGCTGCGGCACGGCGGGGAGGAGCGGCGGCGCGGGCGCGCGCGGCCGGCTCGCAGGGCGAGTGGGGGCGGGGAGGGCGCGGCCCCGCGGCCCCCCGCCCACCACCCGGAGCGGGGAAGAGCCCTGGGGCAGGCCTGGCCCGCCGGGGGACGGCCAGGAGGCGCAGGAGGAGGAGGAGGAGGAGGAGGGGACCGGGTGGAGGAGGAGGAGCAGCGGGGGGCTGGCGGGGGTCCTGCAGGTCCAGGCTGGGGGCGCGGCCTGCTCAGGGGGGCTGCCCATGTGCTCCATGTAGAGCTCGATCTCGCGGGCCAGGTGTCTGCGGCTGCGGGGCGTGTTCACGCCCTCCAGCTCCGGGTACTGCTCATCGTCCAGCGGCCGGGACGGGGACTGGGACTGGGGACTGGGACTGGGACTGGGGACTGGGACTGGGACTGGGCCGCTAGCAGGGACAGCGGGTCGTAGCCCGCCTCGATGCCCGTGCGCTTCACCGCTCCCCGGGAGCCGCTGTAGCTGGCGCTGCGGCCCGCGCTTCCCTTCAGACAGGCGCGGCCGGTGCGCGAAGGTGGCGCCTGCGTTCTCCTGTGCCGGTTGCGGCGGCAGGTCGTCCAAATCCAGGTCCTCCAGGTCAAAGATGGCGTCCGCCGCGCCCTTGTCCTCGTCGCTCGACTCCCCGTCCTCTGCGACCTCCACTCGCGGCACACCGTCGCCGCGGCCCCTTGGCCCCCGCCCCTGGCCCCGCCCCCCCTCTGGCCCGCCAGCGGCAGCGAGCGTGGCCTCAGGCCGCTTTTGCCCAGGTTGGCGGCGGAGAGGATCTTGGCGTCGGCGCCGAGGTGCTCGGCGATCTTCTCGGGGTCGGTCTCGCCCTGGGTCATGGCCAGGCCCAGCACGCTGCCGCCGCTGCCACAGCTGCCCACCGGGTCGGCGCCCAGCCGGCCCTGCCAGTCCGGCGAGGAGCCCGCCCCCCGTCGTGCGGAGCCGCCGTCGCCGCGGCGCGTCACCTCCATCCAGAGCGCTGTGATGGCGCCGCAGGTGGCCGTGGGTCTGGACCTCGCCGATCTCCTCCAGGGAGGAGGAGAACAGCAGGCCCGCCACGTGGCCTGGGAGGAGAGAGAGAGAGACAGAGGGAGAGAGACACACCCACACACAGGGCGAGACGAGAGATGGAGAGAGAGAGAGAGAGAGAGGGAGAGGGAGAGAGAGAGAGACACCCACACACACACACACAGTGAGACAGAGACAGAGAGAGAGAGAAAGAGAGAGACAGAGGGAATGGGAGAGGCAGAGAGACAGACACAGTAAGGGTACCGTGACGAGAACCAACTCCACCGACCACGTGGCGAAACGGTAAAAGAAGGCAAATCACGTGACATACGCAGCTCTTCCCCCCTACCATCGGAGACGGAGCCTTGGGCTTACAGGCCACGTCGCCATAGGAACAGTTGCCCGCGCACGATACCGCGCCGACTTGAAGGCGCCGTTGACTTGGACGACCAGCTGGGGGAGGCTGTCGCCGCTGCCCCTTGGTGCTCTCCCGTCTCCCGAGACTACACACACACACACACACAACAAGCACAACCACAACACAACGCATCAATGGGTGAAGTCGAGTCAACATGTGAGCATTGACAGTACGGGGCCAGAGCCCCGGGGCGGTTGGGGCCTACTGACGGGAACTGCTGTCGCTCTCCCTTCTTGTCGGGGTCTTCCTTGTCGGGGGCGGAGTCCGGGCCGCCGGGGGCGGGGGTCCTGGCCGCCGGGGGCACCCCTGCGCACCTCCTCTTTGGTCAGGGAGTTGTAACCCAGGTCGGACTGGTCCCCTGGGAGGGGGAACGGGCGCAGCCAGCCAGGCGCAGCGAGGGAAGGCGAGGGAGGAAAGGGGAGAGGGGGAGAGAAGGTGACGTTGTTACTCAATGAGCCGTCGCGGAGCCAAACGGCACAGCCGACCGCTGAGGGGGCGGGGGGTCGCCCCTGCACCCTTTTCCTGCACCTCACAGACGGGCTGTCAACACGAGGCAGTCTACAGTCTACAGTCAACGGTACCTCCGTCTTAAAGGGTCCTTGCCCCCCCCCCAATGCAATGACCCCCCCAAATCACAGAGTAAACATCTCTTATAAACGCGCAGTAAAACCTCCCTCTGATCATGGGGGATGCCCCCCCTTTGCCCATGCGCCCTCACTCTTGGCCGTTGGGTTTGG
>JAXIVH010000005.1:4656308-4688625 GCA_036785325.1 Urophycis tenuis | reverse complement strand
CACACACATAGAGACAGTTACTGGAATTCCTCTCCTGGGCTATTGATTTACATTTTCCTTTCTTTTTTTTCTGTATCTATGAACGTTTACATGACTAACGAGAGACACACAAGCCTCTTCAAATGATTCCTACACTCCCCACATTAGAGGTCAGGAGCAGGCCGGATGCGAGCCGGCAGCAGCAGATGGATTACCCCAGGAAGAGCCGGAGAAATGGAAAAAGCTGACTGGTGATCCGGAGTTATAGAGGCTGGCCGGCCCGTCTTGGCACAGCCGCCCGTGTCCGCTGGTAAAGAGAGGTGTGAGACGGGGTCAAACCAATCAGGCGAGATTAAAAAGCATTGAGCGCAGCTTCCTCATTTCACTAATCAGCTGGGCATGGACCTTTTATGGTGTGTGTGTGTGTGTGTGTGTGAGGGGGGTTATGGTACCTTGTAGATAACGTCCATCGCAACCTGCAACCTTCCAGTGTCACCCCCAGCCGTGGTTATCTTTCGCTTGATTGTGCATTTCGAGCCACAAGGGGGTTGTAACATGATTAGCTGGGGACATGAAACACGGGGCGGCCCACCGAAATAGCTATCTCCCCCCAGCCTGTCTTACAGGAAAGGGGAACTGCATTAATTAGAACATTTGAATGTTCCTCAAATACAATTCTTCATTTAAACTGATATATCCCCCCCCCCCCCCCCCCCCCCCCCCCTCCTCCACACACACACACACATGCAAACACACACACACACACGCAAACACACACACACACCCCGCTGCAGAGACCTCTTCACCTCCCCAGGCATTGTGTTCTTTTTGGTGAAACTGGATAGATTCAGGGTGAGGGTTAGGGTCTTTGCTCTCTCTCTCCCTCTGTTGACAGTAAATCTTCTCCCCCCCTCTCTCTTACACTATCTCTCTTTCTCTGGTGTCTCATTCAGAGGTAAAGGATAGATTTTGCGGGAAGCAGCGCCGGCTAGCATAAATAACTTTCCCTTGTGGAAAGGCGATACACTGGCTCTTATATACATGCCATAGATCTCGGCACTGAAGCCGATATGTATCCTGGTCTCCCAGCTTGTTAATGGTTATTCTGGGATGGCACCATGCGCTGTGCGATGTGGTTAGCGTTTGAGCGTGGTTGCATGCACCTGAGTTCTTGTCGTGTTCATGCCTGCTGTGTGTATCTGGGTGAGTGAGTGCATGTGCGCATGTGTGTGGGTCTGTGTGCATGTACAGTATGTGTGCACCCGGCTTTTTGTATGTCTGCGCACATGTGTGTGTGTAACGGGCATACGAAAGAAAGTATTTTGGTATTTAATTGTAGCTTGCGTGAAACTACTCTACTAAGAGTGTGATGCTATTGTATTGGCTTCAGGGAGAATGCTAGTCACTTCCGTTCCTCCAGAATGAACGCGACGCTGTCCAGAGCATATAGCTAACATAATACATTAATCGAATTTAGCCAAAGCCGCACGATATCCAAGATTATACTTTGGTTTCCCAGTCACTGAGGCACACAAATGTCCTCCTGGCCACGGATGTCTGGATGATCAAGCTTGGTACCTCAACCAAAGCACAAGTCCAGAGGAACTCTGTTACAGAGAAAATAAAATCTAGATCTTCATCATTTGATAGCTTATCTGATGGCTATTATCATGAGCGTTCTAGAGCCGCGTGGAGCGGTGCACCGTGGGCAGCAGCAGTATAGCTGGCAGACTGCTGATAGGAATCAATGGCTAGAAGTGGAACCAGTGGAGCCAGAGTCTCCCGGCTGATTCAATTTACCCTCTCTGTTGTTCACATGATCATCCAACACACTCTCACTTAGACACAACACTACACACCGTCCGTCCCCCTAACGCTGTCTCTCACGTACCTGCTGCACGCCCAGACACCAGACGCTTCCCCTCTAACTCCATCACTGTCTCTCTCTGTCTGTCTGTCTCTCTCTCTCTCTCTCTCTCTCTCTCTCTCTCTCTCTCTCTCTCTCTCTCTCTCTCTCTCTCTCTCTCTCTTTCGATTCCTCCCTTTGTCTCTCTGGTCCCACATACCTGCTGCACATGCAGACACCAGACGCTACTCACACCAGACACATCCATCACTGTCTATCTATGTCTCTTTCTCATTCTGTCTGTCTCTCTCTCTCTCTCTCTCTCTCTCTCTCTCTCTCTCTCTCTCTCTCTCTCTCTCTGTCTCTCTCTCGACACATTGAGGAAAACTGAAAACTGGAAACTTTGAATATGTATTTGAAATGATGGTTCGAATTTCTAAAATGGAAGGTGTTGGTTCCCCACTTGCACCTATGGTGGTCCTTTGAGGATGTTCCCTCTCACATGTCTCTTCTAACACTTCCTTCTAGGTTTAATTGAATTCTGTCAGTCGGGCACAGATGTAGGCGTGTCATCATAGTCCTCATCATAGTCCTTTGAGAGACAGGAAGGGAGATCTCTTAGCATGAGGAAACAAATTAGATATATTCCTCTTGTCTATTTCCTGTTCCCTTAAAGGGATAGTCCTGTAAATTGGCGTTTGTCAATCTTACCCAGATAAATTGTTTGATTCCAGATTCACCGTTGTGCTATCAGAAGGAAAGTTTGATGCTTGACTTGCAGAGTTACTTAGCCCAGACCCGGTTCATGAGAGGAGAGGGTTTGTGAGGGGAAAACAACTGCCAGTAACAACACAACAAGTTTACAGTTTGACACACATATAATTCTGCACTATGTTTGGCACTGTGATGATTATGCTACCTGTGATGTGCAGCCTACAGGCAACCCTACGGGTAGAAGATCCAGCTAGAAGCAGTGATTACACAATCGTGCCACCACCACAGGACAGAAAATAGTGACAAATGATCTACGTGTTGGTAGACAAACTACAATCTTGTTGCGTTGTTACTGACACCCGTGAATAAGTGGCTCGCCAGAACCCATTGGAAATCTTTGGAGAGTAAGTAGAAGAGTATTCCCTGCACAGGAGCTAGGCTACGTCATCTCTGCAAGTCAATGGAAGTGGCTAACGGAAAACAAATGCCAACCAAGCGAACACCCCTTATGGACCTACAACGATTAATTTGGAACAACTGGTCTGAATCTTGTTACAACAGGGAAACGCCAATTTACCGATATTTCGGCGTAGCCCAACAAATGTATGACCTTAAAACGCTACGGTTATTTATATCCTCCTCAAGAAAGAAACATGTTCTGCGAGTTCATTCCATTCTGACTAAACATTGAAAGCAAAGTTCAAATGAGTTTACAACAAGGTTGATTCAAGGGACAAACCCTCCAGGCACATGTCAGTTAACAAATTGGTACACTTGCAAATATTCTACAGCAAAGTTGCCTCATGGTATTATTGATACATGTATTGGTTTGGTCATCCTCAGACATGAAGGACAAAAGGTCAGTATCAACTCTGGCCACTGCAGCCACAACTTCTGACCCCTCCCCATGTAAGCACGTCTGCTTCTACACTCCCCCCCCCCCCCGCAGATCCAACTATAACAGCAGCACTCACCATAAAAACACAAATCATAATACGCAACGGTCCATTAATAAGGGGATGCGTTCATTATTTATGAGCACCATACTACTGTTGGATGTGCTGCCGGTCAGATCGATGCCTCTGTAATATTCACCAGACCAGAGTCCTCTGGCTGGTTGTCTCCCGTGTCCTGCTGTTACACGCTCAAACAGCCTGATGGATTGATTAGGTCTCACGTAGCTGCCAAAATAAGCCGTGTCTTAAGCAACGTTATACTGTGCACCAGTACAGAGGCAAAGTTTGGACGACAGCAAACAAAGTTGCTGTGTACAGGAAGAAAGTGCCTGGGCATGAACAAAAATGTGGGAATTGATTGCATTCGTTAATGCATTCAAGAAAAGGATACATGTACAATGAAGATAATATACCTGGTTTGCTCCAGGTTTTATCTACTGCCCATGGTTGGTGGGATGCTTCTCCCTCTCTATCTGAGTGTGACTGTGGGTTACCATGCACGCATCAGGGAGAATGTGTGTGCAAAAAGGCCATTTGTGTTTCTATATTCTAATTTTGTTTCCATTGCATTTTATGCAACAACTTATGACTTTGTTGGTGCAGTTGGCTATTGATTGTTTTTCTTCTGCCTTGTTTTACACATTTTCTCTAAAATAAGACACAAACGGGGTATGCACTCACTTTGAGTTCATGCCTGTAGCAGGGTGTGAAAATGCAAAGAGCATTAAATATTTAGTTAGGAGGAAGTGAGTGTGACTGCATTACCTGCAGGGGATTTATTGATTGCATTTCCTTTTATCTATTTCGGCTGCAAACACACAGAGACACAAAGGACCCTGGGAATAATAGCTTATCTGTCCAATGTAGTCTCCTTTCTTCATCACTTATGAACCTGGCCAAATATCTCTGCGTCGAAAGAAATACTAAATAAAAACATAGACTAGTAAACAAGATGTTTTTGCTTGTAGAGATTTGACAAAGTGATACTAACAATAGTTAAGCAGTCGCTGGAAGTTTTAGTTGTCAATGGAATTGACAATGTCCGGATGTAGACAACAGAGCCGGGAAACTCATCGATCATCCAATCAATAAGTAGGGCTTTTTAAACGTGTGGTTGTTTTACTATTCGGTGATGAATGGTTAAATATGTAGGTGCATACGATTCTTACCAATAGGGGTTTTATTAAGAATTCAACAATCTGTTTGAAATAGGCCTACTGCGAATGATTCCGATGCACATAAAGCAAAAATTAAATAACCAACTTGCCAAGGCTAAGAAGTGTTCTTTTTTTTGTTTTGTTTCCTTGGGTTAGTCTTCTCTTTGTTTGCATTGAATTCGTCACAGAATGCGTTAAGGATGTCTCTCTTTCGTTAACCTGAAACCCTAGCCCACTCCTCCAGCCCCGGAGCCCGTGGGGGAGGAAGCGGCCCCCCCAGGGACCTGGTGTTATATTCGGGGCGGGGACAGTCCACAAGACAGACTGCAAAACGCCGCTGCTGCACACACAAGTCCGCTAGTGCGCATATTACACGTTACACGGAAAGTAATTGACTGGTCACAATGGATATTAAGCAACCGTTTTAAACCATTTTGCAGGTAAGATATAACAATATACTTACTGTATGTTTATTTTTTATATTTTTTTTTTATAGTTAACTTCATTAAATGGTGCCATGCAATTTAGTTTACCAATGTTATGGCTGTAGATGTCTTGGATCAACCTCGAAACGAAAAAAAAAAAAAAACCGAGGATCGTGCAGCTGGAAATAAGGAAACAAATGTCGCATTTAAGTCTACGGAATGTCAAACACGTGCTTTCTTGTAAAGTTGAGCTCTAACTACAGAACATGCCGTCACGGCTCCTATACGATGTTTAAATGTTGGGCAGTTTGAGCGGCTTTTTAATATAGTCCCTCCATCAGCCGGAATGTTTAAAGATGTAGGCATAGCGTCGTCAAAACGTGCGTTATCTCATTTGCGTATAGTAGGACCATTGACATGAATACATTGCTATGACAAACACACTGCAAATATTTGATCGTTAGTTGGTCATGGATCTTCAGGCTAGAAACGTATGTTTCAGTTGACATCCATAAAGGTGTGTGTGTGCGCACGCATGTGTGTGTGTGCATGTATGTCCCAGATGCAGGATGTGTATCTGGGAAGCAATAGTGCAGCCAAGCCCAAACAGAGAGGAGGATCAGCCCGTGCTCACACCTGCCACCTTTGCACATCGCTGCACGACCCCGGCCACATGTACCGTTAACTCCCCTTCCCTTTGTGTTGCAGACAGAGCACAGGACAGGAGTACAAGGGCAGTCATGTCGGACAAGAAACCCAGAGGCTCGGGCACCAGACCCAAGTCCGGCCTGCGCAGCTGGAGCGCCGACAGCTACGTGTGGCGAGGGAAGAAGCGCTCGCGCAGCTCCCAGAACGAGTCGGTGTTCGACGGCCAGGTGGTGGAGGCGGCGGAGGACCCCGGCGCGCGCTCCACCTCGTGCCCGAGGCGGCGGCGCGAGAGGAAGTGCAGCTGCAGCACCCTGGGGGAGGCCGACGCGGTGGACGCCGCGTGTCGCAAGCCCCTGTCGCGCCGCTCCCTGCGGCAGAAGTTCCAGGACGCCGTCGGCCAGTGTTTGCCTCTCCGCTCCCACCACCACCACCACCACCACCACCACCACCACCCCCACCACCAGCAGCACCACCACCACCACCGCGCCCACGCCCCCGGGGGCTCCCGACCCTTCTCGGTGCTGGTGTGGTCCAAACGCAAGATCCACGTCTCCGAGCTCATGCAGGACAAGTGCCCCTTCTCCCCCAAGTCTGAACTGGCTCACTGCTGGCACCTTATTAAGAAACACACGCCCCACCCCGGTGCCTTCAAGGGCCTGGAGGCTCCCCCCCATAAAAGCCAGGCCTCGTCCTCCTCCTGCTCCCCGCCCCCCACGCCCCTTTCCTGGGAGGACATCTGCTGCTCTCCGGGGACGGGAAGCAGCAGCCTGGAGGACTGGGACCCGTCCTGCCCCCACGGGGCGGCGGGCGGCCACACGGACTACATCCTGGTGCCCGACCTCCTCCAGATCAACAACAGCCCCTGCTACTGGGGCGTGCTGAACCGCTTCGAGGCGGAGGAGCTGCTGGAGGGCCAGCCGGAGGGCACCTTCCTGCTGCGGGACTCCGCCCAGGACGAGTTCCTCTTCTCCGTCAGCTTCCGCCGGTACAGCCGCTCGCTGCACGCGCGCATCGAGCAGAGCGACAAGCGCTTCAGCTTCGACGGGCGCGACCCGTGCATGTACCGGGACCCCAGCGTGACGGGGCTGCTGCGGCACTACAGCGACCCGGCCTCCTGCCTCTACTTTGAGCCCCTGCTCTCCCGGCCCCTGCCCAGGACCTTCCCCTTCTCGCTGCAGCACCTGTGCCGGGCGGTGGTGTGCAGCTGCACCACCTACCAGGGCATCCACGGCCTGCCGCTGCCACCGCAGCTCAGGGACTTCCTCCAGCAGTACCACTTCAAGTGTGACGGAGCGTGCTCCATGTGATGACACCCCCCCCGACCCCCGACCCCCACCCCCCCCCCCCCCCCCCCCCCCCTGGGGGGGGCTTTGTCCAAACCACAGTGCGAGAGACACTTTTAAAACACTTTATGAAGCCTGTCTCTTCTGTGAGGCTTAATCGTCATGTTAAATTGCCCAGTTACTAAAAAAAAAAAAAAAAAAGAACTGTGCAAAAGGGCCCATCGCATTTGTTGGTATAAGCGTTCATTGATATAGCCTTGATGTCAAGAGTGGTTTGCTTTTGCATAAAACTACCTATGTGAGGTATATTTCAGGACATTGTTGATTTTCTCGTCAATTACTCATAATTGACATGACAGCAAGGTGTGATTTGACCAATAGACTCCTGTCACTATTCTAAGGTGTGGGTATAGTGGGTTGTAAACGTATTATTGACCTCCTCTTCTCAGTATGTATGTGCATCGGTAAGACCTTCACTGGAATCATGAAGCCACTTCTGCGTGCTCTGCTGCTTATTTCCACAAGATGGCGATACTGGCGTACCATTAATTTTGCCATTTTTACGTCATCTTTAACGTGACCCTCCAAAAAAGCACCTTTCAGTGTTTCCCATCAAGTGTGCCTTTTGAGTTTTTTTTTCGTGTCGTTCAGCGGCTATCACTATCAAGGACTATGAAGGTTATCTCGAGCTATTCCTCAAAATAACTATTTGTAACACTGCCAGTAGCATGAAACCGTTTCAGACAGTATTAGTGCTGTGGTATTAGAGCCTTGTCTTGTTCTTTTTGAAACCTTGTTTCGGATTAGACACACTTAGTGGTTACTCCAGGTGTGTGCTGCGGATGGAGTGCGTGTCATAAGACAGGCTAATGGTATGGAAAATCCACCTTCTGAAGTGCACTTCTGAAAAACAATTCATCCAACTATCTACAAGGGAGACTTTTAAATGCCACAGCACCAAGAAGGAAAATGAAAGATAAGGGCATGAAAGGGACAATTTCGTTCTCACAGAGGAGATATTTTGGATTTTCTTATCACAGAAAGCAATATCGACACGTCTTTATGCTTAGCCTACTACCAACATGGCGATGAACTATTGTGCAGATTCTCGTTCTTATTTTTCCCTTTTGGTTTAAAATGCTTTTAGTTCATTGGTTTTCCATCATTGTGTTTTCTCCTGCTGCAATAGACCCACTCAGCAGATGCCACAGCCTCTGTGTACCGGAAGCATACTGGGTTTGCATTTTTTTGTGTCGGACGAGTATTGTGTTCCTCCCCTGTTTTAAAACCGGACCCTGTCGATATCCTTCTCGAATTTCATTGGAAACCTCTCTGTTGCAGTGAGAGGTTTTTTTTTTTCTTTTCATGTTGCACATTACGACTTGATCCCTTTGACTGTGACGGTCCGCTCCTGGTCAATGTACAGTCTGGATCAATAAAAAGAATAAAAAGAGCTACACGTAGCCTATTGATTTTTTTGTGGACCACATGCATGAAATATTAATAGGTTGTGTGATCCAGTTTTGTGAGAGTCTATTAAGAATCTAAGAGTATCGGCAAATATATTGTCTAGCATATTCAAACACGTGCGTGCGTGTGTGTGGGTGGGTGCGTGCGTGTGCGTGCATATGTGTGGATGTACACTTACGCTTACTTTATGTTTTCAATGAGAGATATGATAATGATTTCATGAATGTCATTTTAGAGAGTCCGCTGTCTGGTAAGTGATGTTTCCTGTCCTGCTAATCAAATCATCCCCAGAGACCTGTTTTATATTGACGTATGGAAGCAGAAGTTCACTCTAACGGTAAATAGTATGTGTCCATGTGGGCTACTCTCACGTGTCCATGAGAGCACCCTATAAAGGGCTCCTTGGACCTCTGATAACGTTGGCATTCGGCCATTTGATGTTTAAGACTAATTTAGATGCTGACCTCAGGTTTATTTATGTGAATGGCCATACAGTAATATCTTGGCACAGAGGCTGATTTGCTTTGATCCTAGTACGCTTGCTTCAGCAATTATTTGAGATCCCGGCCAGCCCCTTTATTATACAAAAAAATAAGTTAGCCAATTTGTTTGGACTTCATCCAAACGGTTAGGGGGGCTGATAGTTTTATTTAAGTCTTTTTCTGGAAGGAGTCAACGGACCAATCGTCAAATTGTCCGATAACATCTAAACCCAGGATGTCCCTCTTTCCCCTCGCGAGTAGCCTACATGATAAACCATTGAATGTATAATGAAATGTGAATCTCATTTGGAGATAAGCCTTCCTAAAGGTAAAATCCACAAACTATTCCTTCAACATTTTTTTGCGCCAGTTATTTTAGTATTTTTAGTACATTCATAATATAACTCATAACGACGATGTGCTTTAAATACTGCCAACGGTTTGTATTTGTTATCTGTTTCAGACACAGATAACAGACCCAGACCATTAGACTGTCTGACTACTGCAAAAGTAGCTCTCTCCTTCCTTCAGAAATGATATATCATATGATACATATAAATGATATCTGTGATCAAATGAGATTATTTTGTTTTTCGAATTCAACTCATAGCCTCAAATATGAAAGACTTGGAACAAAGTTATACGTTGTATATTATAAGGAGAGAGAAAAAAATGAATAAACATAAAGAGGCGTGGTTTGCGTCGTGACGTCATGACGCAGCTGGCGGGAGTTCCGAAGCTTCTTTCCTTGTTTCTTATTCCGGCGCGGGAGATTCAGCATTTGTTTTTTTTAGGTAAAGTATTTCGGGTTTGTTGGCTTTATTCTACTATACGACTGTCGTTTCACGTTTTATATTAGGGGCGCACTTTCTTAACAATGACCGCTAAAACAGTCTATACTCTCAGTGGTATGGTTCATGATACGTGTTGTAGGTTGCAAACCTTATTGTATTGTATGTACAATGTTCATTCAGCTAAACATTTGCGTCACCTCGGTTCTAGCTAAATTAAACTAGCTGCCATCTGTTTTGCTAAGGAAAAGGCTTGTAAGTCTTCTAAAGTGGTGTATAATTTTAGACTCAATCTACGTAATGCAGCGGTTTTAGTTTCCAGTGTCTTTCTGTCTTGTTGACAGTCGCTGGTGTGAAATGCCTTGTGAAAGAAAGCCCATGCGCTACGGTCACTCCGAGGGGCACACGGACGTCACCTTCGATGACAGCGGAAAGTAAGTTTGTACTTCTCAGATCGCTGTCAGACAAGCATGTGCTATTGCTTATTGGCCTCCAATTTGGCCGTACAGTAAGATTTCTAAACTTATTTGAAAACGTCAACGGTCAGTGTTTGGTAGGCTACTTTGAATGAATTGCTCAAGGTATAACACCAAAACTCCAATGTATGTCATGTAAATAAACCTGGTGACATGGTCACTGAATGCTGAATGTAGAGAACAGAACAGAACAGTGGGGCCTAAAATTGTATTTATATTTATATGTACCCTGGCTGCTATGGCGACCCAATTTCCCTTAGGGGAGTAATAATTTTTTTTATCTCATCTCATCTCTCATCTCAAAATACCTTGTTAATAGGATACAGTTGTTGACCTGCTGTTACAATATGGTTGGCATAGTTTTTTTTTCATGCAGGGTTATCCGTTGGATGGCAAATGTACCACTCATTAGAACTTACCCAAAGCACAACCATAGCCCAAGTTAACCTCTAATGCATGGAAGCGTAACCCTGTAATCCTGGGTGGTTCTGTCCCATAGATTCATTGTGACGTGTGGAAGTGACGGAGATGTTCGCATCTGGGAGAGCCTGGACGACGATGACCCCAGGTCCATCAACGTTGGGGACAAAGCCTACTCACTGGCACTCAAGGCACGCCTTTTCACTTTTAGGATCCATTATACATTGTTTGTGTGTGTAGACCTTTTGTCATGATGACTTAATACAACGCGTTCATTCGTTCATTCACAAAGAGCTGCGTTAACAGTCCTCCATCCTCAGGTGAATGAACTTGTGTGGCTCCATTCGCTCAACAGAAGGGCAAGCTGGTGACGGCAGGCTCCAACAACACCGTTCAGATCCACACCTTCCCCGACGGAGATCCGGACGGAATACTGACCCGCTTCACCACCAACGCCACCCACGTGGCCTTCAACCAGTCCGGCGCCAGGGTGGCCGCCGGCTCAAGGTGCTCCCCATGTGCACACGCTGGCGTTAAACTCGGGTTCGAGCTGCCGTCAGACTTCAGACGCTAAGCTAAAGTCTTATTTGTGAGAGTGGGGTTGGGTATTGAACCGATCCGCTAGAGTCGACTCCTATGCACATGTATTGAGTGTGCGTATTGACTTTGTCCATCGGAACATACAGAACTGAGTGTACACACACCGCTGCTGAGGGGAGTGGCACGGTCCAGGGTTATTGAAGTCACTAAAGCTTGCTATTCAACATGGTATTTATAGTGTCTACATGGCAGACGGTCAGGAAGATGTCATTTTGTCTCCATCATTTCCTGCTTTAACCTGATCACTTTGTAGATGCAGGCACTCACCAAGACAAGAGTCACAGCCTGCTTGTAGCCTTTGAGGACTAAAGTGTCTTTAGTGTTTTTCAAGCCATACATGCACCAGTTCTTCCTTTTATTAGTCCTGTAGCTTATCTTTTACTACATTGTATCTGCCCTGCACTTCTCTGTAGGGCATGCATGACGTAACCTATACATTTTGTTTTCACCAAGTGTGTGTGTGTGTGTGTGTGTGTGTGTGTGTGTGTGTGTGTGTGTGTGTGTGTGTGTGTGTGTGTGTGTGTGTGTGTGTGTGTGTGTGTGTGTGTGTGTGTGTGTGTGTGTGTGTTCACTCCGTGACGCAAACCGAGCGACATTTCAGATTGGTTTGTGATTAACCTTGATTGGCGGTAAATGTTTTCAGGCGGCATTGATTTGTTCTGAAGCAGTTTATCAGCGTGATGAAAGCACGGGCCATGGTGCCAGATTGATGCTGCTATGCTTCCAAAGATAATGTTTACGCTGATATTGATTTATGAAAAATAAATAAATATAAAATCATCTGCAGGGCCTATTTTGTGATCCGGATTCTATCCTGGGGGGGGGGGGGGAGGAATTGTATTGTTCTGTAATTCGCGTTCATTGATTTGACAATTTGTGTGTTGCTCCTCGCGTCACCAATGTTCCCTGTGCCATTACCCTGTCACTCAGGTAGCCGCACGCCTCAGAGCTTCATTCACTTTAATCACCCGGCCTTCCCTCCCTCATTGTGACAGTGACTTCATGGTGAAGGTGGTGGAGGTGTCGGACAGCAGCCAACAGAAAACCCTCCGGGGCCACGACGCGCCCGTCCTCAGTGTCACCTTTGACCCCAGAGATGAATTCCTGGTGGGTAGCCGAAAATGACGACGGTGGAGTACAGTTCAGTCTGCGTGTCGAAGAACGACGTATGACATCCTGTGTAGTTGAGTGTTTGTGGAACCATGTTTACTTTCACCAGGTTCTATTAGGGTTATATGTAGTAACCTTAATGTTATATGTATAGACGTGATCTTTTTACAATGTGTTTTAATCACAACAATATATGTTGTTAAATGTTTTTCAATACCGTGTCTCCCCTGTCAGGCATCAGCTAGCTGTGATGGCTCTGTGGTCGTATGGAAGATTGATGAACAAGTACGTTTTCCCTTTAACCGGTACACATAATTATCCGCCAGGGGGTCCTTATCCTGGATGCAGCTGTCTGTCTGTCTGTCTGTGTAATCTCATCGTCTGTGTTCATTTAGACAAAAGTGACCAGTTGGCCTGTGCTGCAGAAGTCTAACGACATTAGCAACGCCAAGTCCCTGTGTAGATTGGCCTGGCAACCCAAGGCTGGCAAGGTTAGTGTTTCACTGTTGGACCCCAGGCCTACCTGTGTTCAGCTCAGGAATGATCACTGCAGTGCTAATCGGATAGCTCCTAATTGTGTGTGTGTGTGTGTGTGTGTGTGTGTGTGTGTGTGTCTGTGTCTTTGTCTGTGTCTGTGTGTGTGGAACGCCGTTGTTTGTTTAAAGTTTTTAGCGGTTCCCGTGGAGACGAAGGTACATTTGTACGAGAGAGACTCCTGGGAGCATGTGAGCACCCTCTCTGATGACATGATCACACAGGTGAGGACAGAGTGGGCAACTTTTAACTTCACTTACTTCAAGATGCGTATTGTTAATTTTACTTTACTACTTGCTTCATTACAAGTGTTTAAGACAGACATGAGGTCAGCCACACCATCCTCTAACGATTATGCTCCAGTCGATAGAGCATGATGGAGGGGGGGGGGGGGTTCCTTTGGCTGCGGCCAGACATCCCTGTGGTAACGGTGGTTTTCCCAACTGTGTTTTGTAAACTGTGTTTGGCCTCTCCAGCCCATAAACGTGGTGGCCTGGTCCCCCTGTGGGCAGTTCCTGGCAGCGGGCAGCGTGGGGGGGTTCCTGACCGTGTGGAACGCGGAGAGCAAGCTGTGTGTGGAGAGGTGAGGGCGTCTGGGGCTCGGGCTCCGGGGTTCAGGTTATTCTTAATGGATGAGGTCATCGCTGGAGGTTTACTGTATGTCTGGGCTCCGAACCAACGACGCGTCTTATCTGTTTTTGAACGCTTTCTGGAATGAGTGGAAATAAACAGAATAGGGTGTGGATTACGTCATATAGATGCCCAACCTGCGTTGAGAGCAAATTAAACAAAGTGTGTGTGTGTGTGTGTGTGTGTGTGTGTGTGTGTGTGTGTGTGTGTGTGTGTGTGTGTGTGTGTGTGTGTGTGTGTGTGTGTGTGTGTGTGTGTGTGTGTGTGTGTGTGTTGCAGGCAGAAGCATGAGAAGGGCTACACTGTGTGTGGCATGGCCTGGCACCCCACAGGCAGCCAGATGGCCTACACCGACACCGAGGGCTGCCTGGGCCTCCTGGACTCGCTGTCCACCACCTCCTCCTCCTCCGCCGCCAACGGCCCGACGAAGACCCAGAAGGTAGCCGCTGGCTGGGACCCTCGCTCGGGGCTGAACCTGGAGCCCAGGAGTAGGGCCGGGCCAGAATTAAACGTTGTCGGTTATCGTTTTTGAAATGAAGGCGTCGACTTAGAGCGATACCCGGTTTTATGGTATAACTGAATGAGGATGAGAAGATATGCCCTTAAAATTTCTAAATAATACATGTTTGAAATGTCGAGAGAGGAAAACCTAGCTTATTCCTAGCTTATTCCTATGTCATACTTTACATGTTATGACCCTCAGACTGTTATGAATGATGTTATGAATTCTTTAGTATATTCTGATCGAATGTTTGTGCGATGATGACATATAGAATAATGTAATGTCTTAATGGCTCAAAAAAGATACATTTGTTCACCTGTACCTGCATGTCATGTTTGGATGGCATGCTACTAATTTCAGCGTGGTGTTGTGTTGTCATGGTATTTCTTAATGTGTGTATCTCTCTCTCTCCCTCCCTCCCTCACTGACTGACTGACTGACTGTTCCTCAGGCCCCCGTGGTGAAAGAAGGCAATGACTACGACGACTTGTTTGACGACGATGACGACCGCGTGATGGACGAAGGCCTGAGCGACACCCGCTCGCCTGCCAAACGCGTCGCCGCGGCTGGTGGTGGTCGTGGTGGTGACGAAGACGACGATGACGACGATGACCTCATGCCCGCCACGGGACGGGTGAAGAACAGGGGCTCCTTTTTGGACGACGAGAACTCGCTCGGTACGTTCTTCCTTCAGAGCGGCTGTGGAGCACTTTGAGGAACGCAGACTGTGAAGCGTCGTTTATGATTCCGCGTAGTGATCACGCAATGGCCACGCAGTTGCTTGGACGCAGTCATGAGACCGTGATGGTTCTGCGTGGGGTTTACGTGTCGAAATGCATTTCAATGCCACACCAGTAGAGGGACCAGAATGACCATCCTGGTAATTACATACAGATTACTAGCGAGTAAAAAAAAAAAAAAGTTTACAGACATGAAGGCAAAAGTTATATATATGTTGTTGCCTATCAGTCGAAGCATTTATCACACTGTGGCGGTGTTTATGAGTGGAAACCGGAAAAGCGATTTCCAGCTGATGTAGTTAGTGGACAAATCACAGCCCATGCCGCTGCGTTGGTCTTGCGTCGCCTCAACGCACGTCTAGGATTTTTGGGAGGTGCACGTCAGGCCCTTGCGGTGGACGCAAGGGGGGGTCCGCAAAGACGTAATGGGTCCGTAAGCCCCCCAGCGTCAACGCGGAAGCATAACTGAAGCGTAACTCAGCTTTGACTCTGTGACCTCTGCAGACGCCGGCTCGCTGAAGCTGGGACAGGGGAAGTACGGCGGCGACGAGGACGACGACGCCGGCAGCACCGCGGCGCCCCCCGCTGGGCCGCCGCTGCTCCCGCGGCCGGTGTACGAGGGGCCGCTGCCCACGCCGCCCCAGAAGGCCTTCCAGCCCGGCTCCACCCCGTCACACCTCACACATCGCTTCATGGTAAGGGCTGGGTGGTCGGTGGACACACTATGGATGCCTTGGGGGGCGGGGGTTGGCTTTCAGTGGTAACACCAGGGTCTTGATTTGGATGTTGTTGTGTGCATTGGCCGTCTTGGAGGTACACTTGTCTGTCTGTCTCGTCTGTCAGTCAGTCACCTGGCAGACAACTTGGGCATTTCTGGAAGAAATCACAACACACAATTTGTCACAGAGTCAACTAGTCATATTAGGAGGCCAGACTTCTTACTAAACTGTTTTCAAAAGTGTTAAAGTAATATAATATATTAATAATATAAAAGAAGAATACATTCATGCATTCATTACACTCTGGCTGGCTGTCTGTCTGTCTGTCTGGCTGTTGTTTACTGTTGACGACTGTCACTTTAATTACTTGCCACTTTAAAACTGTCTACCAATATTGCACTACTCAAGCACAATACTGCACCTTAATCCTTTGCACTTCTGGTTAGATCGCCAACTACATTTCCTTGTCTCTGTTCTTGTACTCTAGTCTGCACAATGACAATGAAGTTGACTCTAATCTCTGTCTCTGTCTCTCTCTCCCTCCAGATGTGGAACTCTGTGGGCATCGTGCGCGGCTACAACGACGAGCAGGACAACGCGGTGGACGTGGAGTTCCACGACACGGCGGTGCACCACGCCATGCACCTGACCAACACCCTGGGACACACGCTGGCTGACATGTCCCAGGAGGCCGTGCTGCTGGCCTGCCCCGCCACCGACGAGCTCGCCAGGTACCGCTCGGCCTCCCCTGGTGTCCCCCCTCCTCTTCTTCCATTGGTCTTTCCCTGGTCTCGTCCGACGCGGATGCCGACGATGAGCTTGGAGTGAATGCGACACATTTACATTTACATTTAGGGCATTCAGCTTTTATCCAATGTGACTTACAAACAGTAAGTCACATGTGACTTACAAACAGTAAGTACATTTGTCATAAGAGGGTGAAACATTTCATTGCTGCTAATACAGTGAGAAAGTCACCAGAACAATTTTCAAGCATTTCAATTGCTGGATTAACCATTAACCATTGCAACACTGTTGTTATTGTTGTGAAGAAAAGGCAAACCCTCCCCCCTGCTTCCCTGTTGCGTGTTCCCCAACCTCCTACGGAAACCCTCACCTCTCGCCGTGTTGTTGTGGTTGTTGTTGTTGTTCCTGTCCCCAGTAAGCTGCAGTGCCTCCACTTCTCCTCGTGGGACTCCAACAAGGAGTGGGTGGTGGACCTGCCCGAGGGCGAGGACGTGCGCGCGCTGTGTCTGGGCCAGGGCTGGGCGGCGGTCGCCACCAGCGCCCGCACCCTCCGGCTCTTCTCCATCGGAGGCGTGCAGAAGGAGCTCTTCAGTCTGCCGGGACACGTGGTCTGCATGGCGGCCCACGGAGAGCAGCTGCTCATCGTGTACCACCGCGGTAGGCCGGTCCGGCTCACTCTTATGAACAGAACCCCCCCCCCTGCCACAGTGCTTTTTGAAGGGGCCTGACTAGGAAACGCGTCAGATTACTTTGGTGTCGCGCTTTGGTCGTGCCGCTGCAATAAAACGCCCCTTGGTCACACATACTGTTCACATAACGTATTTAATATATCACTTTGTAATTTCGAGCTCCACATTGCAACCAGAGGGTGGGACAGACGATCTTCTCGTCTCAGAGCTACTGACCCCAGAAAAGCCCTTGTGAATGGGGTTGAGCCCTGTTAAAACCCCCTGTTGGTTTCTTTTTCGAAAAGAGCCCATCTTTCAAAGTCCTCCTTGTGTTCTTGTGTTCCCAGGCACGGGCTTCAACGGGGAGCAGGCCCTGGGGGTCCAGCTGCTGCAGTTGGGTCGCCGTAAGAGGCAGGTCCTCCACGGCGAGCCCCTCCCACTCTCCCTCAAGGCCCACCTGTCCTGGCTGGGCTTCACCGCGGAGGGTGAGTGCCCCCGAGCTTGGGCCCTGTCTGGGCGGGACCCTCATGGGACGGGGTCATGGACGCCCACCTTTTTGATGGTGTTCGCTTTTGGTTATAATCAATACAAAAAAAAAATTCTGAACTGACAATATTTTGCGAGATGTTCAAAGTTAAAGTGAACTTTATTGTCAATCCCCCCCATACATTTAGTGCAAGTAATTATACAGAGGATCGAAATTGCGTATCTCGACTCCAAATGTGCAATAATTGTAACAGACAACATAACATAATAGTGAAATAACAAAAAAGTGCAAAATATACACCCAGACAATGGGTGTATACATTTTACAGCATCACATGTTATTATATGGGTCTCAACTCACACAGCACTGAATCTCTCTCTTGCTGTTCCCAGTTAAGTGAGACCATTTCAACCATCTTCTCAAAACGTATTTCCAATAAAGGCTACATCTTATCCCATTTATAGTATCCTGTTAAATGTATAAATGTATACAGAAAAAAAGCCAAGCATCGACATTCCACACGTAATGTCCACCTTTTCCTGTCAGAACTTTTAATTCATTCAAATTGTGAGGCAACAATTTTGCAGCCCTGTTTTTGTTCATTTTATGGAATGATTTCTTGATTCCGATGTCCGTGTGGCGCTCCCAGGAACGCCGTGCTACGTGGACTCCGAGGGCTGGGTGCGCATGTTGAACCGTTCCCTAGGCAACACGTGGACGCCGGTGTGCAACACCAGGGAGACCTGCAAGGGCAAGTCGGACTTCTACTGGGTGGTGGGGGTGCACGAGAACCCCCAGCAGCTCAGGTAAGGGCCCCGCCCTGCACGGGCCACCGCTGTGTGCTGTACCCCTCTACATTCCAACCCCCGCAATAATGACGAATGACAGAGCAGGTAGAATAGCAAGCGTAGGGTTTTAAAGGATAAAGAGCTTTTGCCCAAAGCGACTTACAATCAGTACATGTGTGGGGGTTTGACATGTGGACAGTTGGAGGAGGTGGGAGATCGAGGGGATCGAACCGCTGACCCTACGGTTAGTGGACGACCCGCTCTGTCCACCCGCTCTATCCACTGAGCTACTGCCGCCCCAATGTTTTCAAAATCGGATGTGTGGCTTTTTATGCTATACCTTATTTTTTTGGAAATGTCTTGAGGAACCTGATGGGCTACTATGATGGAAAATGACACTATACATGCTCTGTTGTTGTTCATGGAGTCCTGACCAGGTGTACTCTGCTGCTTTCCTTAAATTCCTGCAGTGCTCTATGGCAGTGACTGTCTGGGAGCCCTTTATCCATTTACATTTGTATTTAAAGATTTGTTCGAGGCGCCTTTTTCCGACCCTATAAACTCGTCTAAATAAGTCTGAAGTGGACGTTTTACATTTACATTCAGGGCATTTAGCAGACGCTTTTATCCAAAGCAACTTACAAAGAATACATTGGTCATAAGAATGTGAAACATTTAATTGCTGCTAATACAGTAAGAAAGTCACCAGAACCAGTGTTCACATAGTTTTCACATAGTAATATCAGGGTGTTCTGTTGTCTAACCGCCTCTTCCCCATCATCCTCACCACTGCCCCTTAGGTGCATTCCCTGTAAAGGCTCCAGATTCCCGGCCACCCTGCCCAGGCCTGCGGTGGCCATCTTGCCCTTTAAGCTGCCCCTGTGTCAGACCACCACAGAGAAGGGTCAAATGGAGGTAAGGCCGCCCCGTCACGCAAATGGAGCACTTTGGTTCTAGCAGCAGAGCAGCCAGCATCTGTTCCCCTGGTGTTCTGGCAGAAGAGCGGCCGGCATCTTCAGAATGCGTTCCAACGGTCCACAATCCAAACCCCGGAGCTTCGTGAACAAGAACAATTTGGTACAAGAGTTTATCAAAGTAGGATCTTTGTTCACCGCCATTTGGCTACAGCTTAGTTGTTGCCCAAAAATCAATCTAGATTTTCCAAGAAAATTGTAATTTCATTTCGCGGAAACCTTCTTTTACCTAAGGGGGCGGCAGTAGCTCAGTGTAGAGCGGGTGGACAGAGCGGGACGTCCACTAACCGTAGGGTTGGCGGTTCGATCCCCTCGATTTCCCCCCCCCCCCAACTGTCCGCATGACGAAGTTTCCTTGAGCAAGACACTGGACCCCAACTTGCTCCCCGGGCGCTGAACATAGCAGCCCACTGCTCCTATGTACCACAGGATGGGTCAAATGCAGAGAACAAATTTCGTTCGCATATCTAAAAAATACTGACAATGACCAATAGAGACCGAAAGGTCCTCCATCTCTTTTCCAATTATCTGATCATTCTGTTTCAGTGTAGTTTTAAACAGACTGGTTTAGTTAAATTAACTAAATTAACAACAAAGTATCCTTCTTAAGCAGCTGCGATGATGAATGGCCTCTCCTCAACATAATAGCCTCGTAATCACTGGTCATGAATGATGATAAAAAGAGCAGCCCTTCAACGTGTGTGTGTGTGTGTGTGTGTGTGTGTGTGTGTGTGTGTGTGTGTGTGTGTGTGTGTGTGTGTGTGTGTGTGTGTGTGTGTGTGTGTGTGTGTGTGTGTGTGTGTGTGTGTGTGTGTGTGTGTGTGCGTGTTGTGGCTGGTTTTTCCTCCATTTAGGAGCAATACTGGCGCTCCATCCTCCTCCAGAACCACTATGGCTTCCTGTCCAGCAATGGCTACGAGGTAGACGAGGAGGGGCAGAACCAGGCCCAGAAAGAGCAGCAGGAGCTCCTCATGAAGATGTTCGCCGTGAGTAAACCCAACGCAAATTCCAAAACAATTACAACATGTTCTGAAACCCAGGGTTGATGATAAACTTAATCTAGCTTTACTAAACATCAGGTCATTGGCAGGGAAATGATTTTATAATCAAGCACAATCTGGAGTGCTTGTTTTTAACAGAAACTTGGCTTGATAAAGGTAACAGTGGAACTGTTCTTATTGAAGCTGCCCCTCCCAACTTCAGTGTCATGAGTGAGGCTAGAGTGAATAAAAGGGGAGGAGGCGTAGCCATTTTGTTTAATGATTCACTCCAATGCAAGCAGGCATCTTTCGGATCCTTTGATTCATTTGAGTATGTGGCTCTGCAGCTAAAGTCCTCCTCTCCAGTTTTGTTCCTAAATATTTATAGGCCACCCAAATACTGTTCAACCTTCTTTGATGACTTTTCAGTGCTAATGTCTATTATATGTGTCGACTTTGACTGTATAGTTATTGTCGGTGACTTTAACATTCATGTTGACAAACCCCAGGGCAGAGGAACCAAAGAACTATGTTGTGTCCTTGATAACTTTGAACTCATTCAGCATGTGAAGGAGCCCACACACAACAAAGGGCACACCCTGGACTTAGTTATTTCCAAGGGTCTGAACATTTCGAAAGTTAGCGTCATTGACGTTGCTCTCTCTGACCATTCATGTGTTTTCTTTGAGTGTGTTATCTCGATGGAAAAAAGAAATTATCTCAGTGAAGTCATAACAAGGCGGTGTATCTCTGAAAACACCAGTGAATTGTTTATTCAGACATTCTCCTCTACACCCGTCCTCTCTGGTGTCTCAGTGAATGAGCTTGTTGATCTTTTCAACATCAAAACAAAAAATGTTATTGATGCAATTGCGCCTATGAGGGTGAAGGTGGTCGCAGGTAAGAAAAGATCTCCGTGGAGAAATGCTTTATTGGTGAGAACTGGAAAAAGAGAGTGTCGAAGAGCTGAACGCAGATGGCGGAAAACGAATCTCCAGGTCCATTACGAAATCTATAAAGAGAGACTCCGTATTTGTAACTTTAATCTGAAAAACGCAAGGGAAGCCTTCTTTTCTGAAATCATTGCTAAAAACAATAACAAAGCACGAGCCCTGTTCACTACTGTCGACAGGCTAACAAACCCCCCTGTGTCTGTAGCACCTGAGCTTCTCTCCACCAGGGCCTGTAATGAGTTTTCCACCTTCTTTACTGACAAAATCCTGAAAATTAGGCAGTCGCTCAGCCACTCTACCCTCGGTCCAAGGCACCTACAGGCCAGCTGTCCAACTAAATTAGCCCCATACACCATGACACAATTTAATCGGATCAACCACAAAATTTTAGAAGACACTATAGAACACCTAAAATCCTCCTCCTGCTGCCTCGATATTCTTCCAACACATTTTTTCAAACGTGTTTATGATTGCTTGGCCTCAGATCTTTTATTAATTACCAACACATCTCTTCTCTCAGGTATCTTCCCACAGGCCTTGAAGACGGCTGTTATCAAGCCACTCCTTAAAAAGAACAATCTAGATGTATCACAAATGAACAATTATAGGCCCATATCAAACCTCCCATTTCTAAGCAAAATAATTGAAAAGGCTATCTTCCAACAGTTAAATGCCTTCATAGCAAGAAGCAACTGTTTTGATGTCTTCCAATCAGGATTTCGACCTCACCACAGTACCGAGACTGCCCTTGTTAAAGTCCTCAGTGACATCCATTTAAATACAGACTGTGGCAAAATTTCAGTCTTGGTTTTACTGGATCTCAGTGCTGCATTCGACACAGTTGATCACAATATTTTGTTAGATCGACTACAAAATTGGGTTGGCCTCTCTGGCACAGCGTTAAACTGGTTTGAATCCTACCTGAAAGACAGAGACTACTTTGTCTCTCTAGGTAATTATACATCTGAACGAACGCAAATGACATGTGGTGTTCCTCAAGGCTCTATTCTGGGGCCTCTTTTGTTTAACATCTACATGCTCCCACTGGCTCAGATCCTGCAAAATGACATCTGCTACCACAGTTATGCAGATGATACACAAATTTACATAACAATAACCCCAGGTGACTATGGTCCAATAAAAGCATTGAGTAATTGCATTGACCAAATCAATGATTGGATGTGCCAGAATTTTCTTCAGTTGAATAAGGACAAGACTGAAATAATTGTCTTTGGAGCCGAGGACGAACCATTAAAAGTTTGTGCTCAGCTGCAACTGGCAATGTTAAAAACCACAGACCAGGCAAGAAATCTAGGTATTGTCATGGACTCAGACCTGAATTTTAGCAGCCACATTAAAATGATTACGAAGTCTGCCTACTATCACTTAAAGAATATATCAAGGGTCAGAGGACTGATGGCTCAGCAGGACTTAGAGAAACTTGTCCACGCATTTATCTTCAGTAGGCTCGACTATTGTAACAGCATCTCACTGGTCTCCCAAAAAAGTCCATCAGAAAGCTCCAGTTAATTCAGAATGCTGCTGCTCGAGTCCTCACAAAAACTAAGAAAATGGATCACATTACTCCAGTTCTCAGATCGTTACGTTGGCTTCCTGTCTGTCAGAGAATTGACTTTAAAGTACTGCTGTTAGTTTATAAAGCACTGAATGGTTTGGGACCAAAATACATTTCAGATCTTCTCATTTTCTATGAACCATCCAGATCTCTCAGGTCATCTGGGGCGGGTCTGCTTACTGTCCCCAGAGTCAGAACCAAACATGGAGAGGCAGCGTTCAGTTTTTACGCGCCACATATATGGAACAAACTGCCAGAAAGTTGTAGGTCTGCTGAAACACTCACCACTTTTAAATCCAGATTAAAGACCTTTATGTTTGCTACAGCCTTCCCCTAAGCTTATCTTAACATGTTTTCATTTCCTTTTTATGCTTGTATTTTTAATGCTGTATATGTATGTAAAGCACAATGAATTGCCTTGCTGCTGAATTGTGCTATACAAATAAACTTGCCTTGCCTTGCAAAGCACTGTTAGCATCTGCATTTCTCTGCAACGCCGACAACAGCAAGGTAGTGTTTTTGCGAGGCCCAACTGGTTCTGATTTGAGTCCTTGGCCTCTGGTTCTGCCGGGCGGTGGCCTGCCTCTAAACAGCTGTCCTGTAAGCTGGAGAGGGAGTTCCGCTGCCTGGAGCTGGCGGAGCTGATGACCCAGAGTGTGGTGTCGCTGGCCATCCGCTACGCCTCGCGCTCCAGGCACATGGCCCTGGCCCAGCGCCTCAGCGAGCTGGCCATGGAGAAGGCCAACCAGCTCCAGGAGGAGGCGCAGGAGGCGGAGGAGGAGTATGAGCAGGAAGAGGCGCCCCAGCTCCCCAGGCGCAGGTGAGACTCCTGGGATGAACCGTCTGACAGCTGGGACAGGATCACGTACTGTGTATTTTCTGTTGGGTCGTTTGGGTGATGCATCAGCAGAGGGAGTGTAGACCAGGAGAAAAGTCACAGTCATGTTGTCACAGGAGCTTGAATACGTTGTTGTCTAGCGTCAGGTCTACTGGTTAATCCTTAGCACAAAGCAGACGTGGCACCTCACGGTTCATCTCTCCTGGAGGGTTCTGAAGGACAAAGTCCACCTGAGGTGAATGGGTTCTGCGTGACGCCCATGTTGGACCGTGAGGACGGTGTGTTGAACGAGGGTGTCTCGGGACAGGTACGGCCAGAGCGAGGGCGCAGGTGGCCACTCCAATGGCAGACCTCATCAGGCCAGAGAGGAGCAGCACCGAGACGAGGAAGAGGAAGACAAAGAGGAGGGCGCACAGGAGATGGACACCCTCGAGACGGACAGCGGAAACAGAAAACGTCAGTCCTGCGTTTTTCTTTTCTTTTCTTTCCCTCATCTCATGACCGAAGAACAGCTAGAAGTTAAATGTGTTCTATTGATTTTTTTTAAAGATGTTCTATTGTTTTGTGTTCATTGTCTTCAACGCAGGCCTGAATCCGTTCGCCAGAGGACCAGCCACATCCCCGGAGAAGCCGTCCCCAAAGCCTAGTGAGTGAAGAAAAAAAACCAGCCCTGGTCTGTAACCGTACGGACATCACATGACGATCAGGCACTCCAACAGGGCCCAGCTGGCCCCTGTCAGGCAGTCGAGTCAGACATTGACCCTAGTGTGGCAGCAGACCATCAGTCTGACCCTCTGGGCAAGCATGGCGTAGATGTTTCATACAGCGTGAACGTGGGAGGGCTTGCAAGACACAGGAGACCCCATGAGGTGCACAGGTTGAATGTACACGGGTTATATATATATATATATACACAAACAGGTGGGGGGGATGGAATACAGAACCCTATGTATTGTTGGTACATATATGGGCATACGTGCAGATTCTTCAGGTAAACATGGCCTGATGAATTGCCTATGGTCGTGCAGTAGGAACCACGTCGTTGAGTTGAATTGTGGGAGTTGTCAGCGTAACAGACACACATATTAAATTTGTATTTTTCAATGACTACACTGAATTATGACTGTATTTCCTTTGTAGTTGGCAAAGAAGCGCGAGTGAATCCCTTTAAGGCAAGTCATTTGCTTTACTGCCAGTAACGTCAGCCAAATGATTGTATTTAAATGAATTATTCATGCATGGTAATACATTTAAGAGAATACTCTTGAGGAAAAAAGCAACTTGGTGGTACTAAGTTGTAAGCTACATAATATAGTATGTACATTACTATGTATAAGACTAGTTTATTATGTTCCAGCATGGAAGGAGCACCAAGGCCAGTGACCTTGTCGAGCTCGAATTGAGAAAAATATTCAAGAAAAGATGCACAATCTTGTGAA
Organism: Urophycis tenuis; assembly: GCA_036785325.1. NCBI lineage: Eukaryota > Metazoa > Chordata > Actinopteri > Gadiformes > Phycidae > Urophycis > Urophycis tenuis. Next base: position 4,663,693 of record JAXIVH010000005.1, on the reverse strand, counting down.
AAGGTGCAATCATACTGTGTGTGTGTGTGTGTGTGTGTGTGTGTGTGTGTGTGTATGTGTGTGCGCGCGCACGTGTACAGGTTCTGGGTTCAGGGAAGTCTCCTTCATCTGGTCAGTCCAGAGTAACCAATGTGCTTGACAGCATGACCTCAGTGAGGAAGCCTTCCCCTCTGGGAGGATCCTCTGGGAAGCAGAACAAGGACCCTGTTCTGAAGCCACTGGTCCAAAAACCAAAGACTAAGGTACCCTCCATTCAAGATTCAAGTCCTCCTGTTGTCAAATGTGCAGCATCACTTGTAGTCATGCTGTACAATGAAATGTATTGGACGAGGCCCGTTCCAACATGGAAGGGAAAGCAAAGAAAACGGCTTGATAAATTAAATAAAATACAATAAGTACAGAATAACAGTAAGAGCAGCAATGGAGAATGTAAGATGAAGAATGAACATAAGCAGCAACGGAGAATGTAAGATGAAGAATGAACATAGGCAGCAATGGAGAGAGATTTGTAGCAGCATTGTGGAAATATGAAAATCTGTATTGTCAAAACATGTACTATATCGTTGCTTGTCCAAATAGAATGATCAACTTGTCCACAGTTAACCCTTGACACGTTGACATCTCTTGACCCTGTGACATGCTCTCAGAGGCTTGTAAAACGTGTCATTTCATTCACTGTGGTTCTCATTTCCTTTCCAGACACAGTCTACTTTATTTCAAATGGCAACCTCCAAAGCAGCCAATAAGAAGGCTCAAGTGAACACGGATCCAGCTGTTGATAGGCCGAAGCAACAGGAAGTCCCCGCCCCAGAATCACCAGTAGATGATTCTGAAAATAAAAAGTGAGTCCGAGCTATCGATGTAACTGCCAAAAAACAATAGTCTCACAGTGTAACAGGGGAGCTCTTGGCTTAAGGCCTAGTTATGCTTCGTTTATACTTCCGCGTCGACGCGACGCGTTGGGACGGCGGACCCACAGCGGACCCTTTGCGGACCCTTTGCGTCCTCGACGTGCACCTCCCCAAATCCTAGACGCGCGTCGAGGCGACGCCGTCCCAACGCGTTGGCTTTGGCTGTGATTGGTCCTTCCTTCCTTGGCTGGAGATCGCTTTTCCGGTTTCCACTCGTAAACACCATGGTAAACACCGCCACGGTGCAAACACAGCCTTGATAAATGCTTCGACTGATTGGCGACAACATATATATATATATATATATATATATATATATATATATGTCCGTATGTAAAAAAGTTTACAGAAATGAAGGCAAAAGTTTTATATATATATATATATGCCTTCATTTCATTTCTGTAAACTTTTTTTAACTCGCTAGTAATCTGTATGTAATGACCAGAATGGTCTGGTCCCTCTACCGGTGTGGCAATGAATTGCATTTCGAGACGTAAACCCCACGCAATCCATCCTTTGAAGTATCACGGGCTCATGACGGCGTCCGAGCAACGGCGTGGCCATTGCGTGATCACGACGCGATCCCTACGCAGAAGTATAAACCAGGCTTCAAGAGCTCCTCTTAAACCAAGGGGAGCTCTTTGTTCTGAAAAAAGGCTGTCTGGTTAAAACATAGTGGTATATTTTAAGCATCAGATTATAAATCATTTCCAATTTAATTTCCTTTTATATCAACTGAAGAAACATCACACTTGGCAATCTGCAAGCGCTATAATCCAACAATTTAAAGCGAAACGGCAGTTGTTGCAATCAAGGTTTCTGATTGGTCCGAATCGGCGCCAGGTGATAGTCATTTGCCGCTCTGCATGATGACCGTGACCTCAAACCCACCCCTACGACCCATCACTTTGCGTGACCTGTTTAACCTGACCTGGTTCAAAGTACTCATTTTGTGTGTGTGTGTGTGTGTGTGTGTGTGTGCGTGTGTGCGCGCGCGCGCGCACGCTCCGTAGGCCAAGGACAGGCTTCCAGCTGTGGCTGGAGGAGAACCGGAAGAACATAATGGCCGACAGCCCTGACCTGCAGGAGACGGACGTCATCAGGGAGGCCATGGGTCGCTTCAGGATCCTCTCGGCAGAAGACCGACTGGTATGGGATCAAGACTTCACGTCGTCCCATCCTATTGGTTTATTTTTTTATTAGAGAACGGTTGCTCATTTGGGGATTCATTTGAAACATGAGTAAATATTGAATTGATAAGAAGTGGGTAGTTGGGGTAGGATTAGTGTTATCTGCCAGTAAAAGAAAGAAAACACAGCTTGGATATTCATTCGGATTCGTTTCTCTTGAGTGTCGGCCTCTCTCTTGGCTCAGCCTCACCGTGACTCCGCACATCTACAGCCACTCAGGCGTCTGGTGGGTGACACGGCTGCAAAAATACCCAGAATGCAATTCTGGGATATGGACTGGAGGTGGAAGGGAAATGAAGAGGTGGGGGTTGGAGTGGGGGGGGGGGGGGTGGCGGGGACTGGGGGTTGTTAAGGGATGGCTGTTGCTTGGGAACCCCTTTTCCCCCCGCTGTGTGTTGGTAGCAGGGGCACGGCGTATTGATGTTATGCTAATGCTGCTCGCGGTGAGTAGCTACAAGTGGGTCGCGGAACACGCAGCGGGATGATCATGATGCTTTTGACCTGCCGTAACCCAGGGGTCTTCAAACGGATGCTCCCTCTGTTCCGCTGCTCCCTTTGCGATGTGCCCGCCTGCGCCCTCCCAACCACGTGAACGTGTTGTTAGTTTGCCTGTGCACGAGTTCCAAGAGAACAAATCTGTCACCAACGTGTGACGTGTGACAGATGAATGCGCTGCCGTGGAATGACTGATTGGTCATTCTGGCCAATTTGCAACCATGGCACTCAATAGTGTCTCCGGATGTGAGTAACAATCTGCAATGTTCAAAATGCCTGTCTCCCCCCCTTGGACAAAGCTGGGGTCAATAATGTGTCATCATTGAACATAATGTGCATAGCTACGTCCTGATTATCAGCTACTGAAGTGTGTGTGTGGGGGTGGGTGGGTGGGTGGGCGGGTGGGTGGGAGCACAACCAATATGCATTTGAGATCACATCAAGCTTTGTTCACAAAACCATTCTGATTCAGAGGCTGTCGCAGGTGCAGATAACTGCATGTTGTCTGTGTAGCGTGAGGCCGTGTTTGTCATAAGAAATCCATTTTGAGCTGAGAGTTTTAGGAAGGGGCGGGGGGTACTGTCCCCATGGTTACGAACAAAGCCAACTTTCTGATGCCATCTTTTGAAAGCTGGTATGCATGGTGGACGCGATGTTGTTTATGACATAAGGCGCACACTGTGATGGTATATTCAGAGTGTGGTAGAAGCTGAAACGTGTCTACATCAACCGGTGCCCAGACGGAGCTCAACACACACACACACACACACACACACACACACACACACACACACACACACACACACACACACACACACACACACACACACACACACACACACACACACACACCATGGCTGTAGCATGCACTCTCATTGTAGGTATCTGAAAAAAAGGACTTAAGTTTGGTGCAGAGTACAACAGTCATATACTGTATGGTTGGCTTTTTTTTACATGGAATTTAAAAAAAAAAAAAAAGAAAAAAAAAGAAACTGATTTTGGGTTCACTGGCCCTTCAGTCTTAGACGAGCAGCCAAAACTGTAGCAGCATGAAAGGTAATCATTAATCATGTCTATATGCTATATCCGTTGTACAGTTCTGAAGTCACAGTCGCCCTTTTATTTCCCAACGATTGAAACACAGCCAAGGGAGTAGCGTTTGAGTTCAAGCATGTTGCAGTCGCCATTCAACGGTGGTTGCCAACATTAAAAGTTTAACAGGGAGTTAATTGCTCCTGCACGACTAGTTAAGGAGAGTCTGCGTAATGGGATAAATATCTAAAAGCTGTACCGTGCTGTTCTTATTTCCTTTGATTAAGCCCCCAAGCGGGAACACGCCGTCATCGCTGACTGGCATGGTGACAGACTCCACCACGGGGCCTAATTGCACACTGTCTAAATGCAATAATATGGCAAACTGGATGCAGGGGTGCTCAGGGCTTACTGTATGAGGTGTGTGTTGTGTGGCTTAATAGACAATGATTCTCTGGTGTGTGGTGGTGGTGGTGGTGCTGGTGGTGGTGGTGGTGGCGGTGGTGGGGGGTGTGAGTGGGCCCAGGCCCCCAGCAGCCCAGGGTCTTCACGCCGGCCCCTGATGATTCATCCCAGCTCCATTACGTCCGGCCAGCCGCTTCCCTTTTGTCTCGGCACAAGGGAGGAGAGGAGGAGGCGATGGAGGAGCAGGAGAAGAGAAAATAGGCAGGAGGAGGAGGAGAAAAAGCCAGCAGGCCTGTCAATAGTCATTATACATGACAGGATGCAATTGCAAACCGTCTGTTTGTGTCTCACTGTGGAGGAGTTTGCGGGGGGGTGGGGGGGAGGACTGATTCATCGTAGGATTTATATGAAAATGGATTGAAAGTTGTTGGGTTTTTTTCAGCGTTTTTTTTCTTTTGTGTTCTCAGACTTGGACGGAGAAAGCTAAAGGCCAGTCTGGTGATCCGGCTGATCTGAAGAAGAGAAAGCGAGCTGAGGAAGCTGGAGGACAAGTGGACAGTGAAAATGCACAACTTGAAGAAGATGAAAACCTAGCCAAAAAGAAAAAGCCTTTGGATTCCGCCACAAAGCTGTCTGCATTTGCGTTTGACAAAAACTAAGCAGTTCATATTGGCCTTGTATTCTGTTGATAAATAATAAATGTGGTTGAAAAGTATGTTGTTTTAAAAATAGGTCGAACATATAACCTGTCTTTAATATGGGTCTGTATTGTGGGGGAATGATCGGTGCCATCTTGCTGTGGTGGCTGAGCAGTGTAGATATGCTGGTATCACTCCAGAATTATGTAAGTATGAATGTTTTCGTTTCGTTTCAAATATTACGATGTCAAACTGTATTTTAAATATCCATTAAATGTTATGTACAAATCACAGACTTGTGTGTTTTGTAGCCTAATTATGTGGGTTGAATGATATCTGCACAGTGACAGTGTGAGATTGTAGTGTTTAAGACCACTAGTCTATTTATTTGATTAATAACCTCTTCATCCCGAGAGGACCCATATCTGGGTCCTCGTATCCCCCACCCCCTACCCCCCACAAAGGCTTTAAGTGATTTGCATTGGGCTGTTTTTGTTTGTATTTGTTGAAATTCTCTACATCCCGATAGCGACCAATAAATAACATAAACAAACATAACACTGACAAAAAAAGTAAATGCATCAATGCATCATCACCATTGTTGGCTAAATTAAACAATTGCAACCCCAAACAAGAAAAGCATATAAGAAAGTTATGTGTCTCATCACTGCATGTTTTTCATGCACAAGATGCACAGCAATGGTGATCCCTTTCACGTCATGTTATCTACACAAATTATATATCACATGAAAGCTGAGGATCCTACGGTGCAATAGGCTTTTTTTGCTTGGGAGAACTGAGTGAACGGTCCCAGAGATGTCCAAGCGGCAGCCATAATAAGAGCCGGCCAAATTCTCTAAATGCTAAGGAATTGGTGCTTCTGTGTTTCCCTTCTTCCCTCTTTTGGCGTAGAGTGCACCGGACCATCCTTTACGGACGAAACGGATATAATGCCGTCCCACAATTCCTAGCGCCAGCAACGTATAAAGTTACGCACAATCAAACAATCAAGATGACTTATCTGGGTTCATGTCGATGGTAAGTGGACATGGGAGGGTAAGGGTAAGTGCCTTTCCATGACCTCAAGACATGTTTTGAGTGAGGCGGAGGAGAAGTGGGACATGTTAGGAAAGGACATATGACGTTACATATTTGACTATTTTATAATCAAAGTATAGTAGGCCTAGCTAAATGCTGTTTCACAGGAAATAGGTAAATTACCTTCAATCAGAACAGTCTTTATCGCTACCTGGTGGCTTTCTGCTGCTACTGCCATGGCTTGATTTTGTGTCTTTCAATCATCTCTTTCAATAATATTCGCCCTGACCTTTGATAGAGGGGTCAAGTGTCAAAGTGTCAAAGTTCTCAAGGTATGTCACCTGTTTGTCTTTTATCTACTTTATCTTCCAATCTTGACTCGGGTTCATCAATTGCTGTGATGTGACCCATAGTACAGGACGACCAGCTCCCCAAGATGGTATTCACTGTAAAACATAAAACCAACACCTCCCCTGGATGTTTCCGTCCTACCTCGCCCGTGTCACTCAACACAAAACGTGACGTCGCCTCCTCTATCCGGCCGACCAATGGCAATCCTCGGGGATTATTCGCGCGTGTAGCCTATATAAAGCAAGGGGATGCTTAAACAAGTCGATGAGCCCCGACCAGCGAGTCCAATCCCGGAGAGAGAAAAAAAAAAACCACCACCAAACCAACAAACTTATTCAACAAGTAGCTTACCCTTTGCGACCTGACACAAGTGGCCATGGAGCGCGCCTTACCGACCCCGTACAGCCACGGCGACAAGAAGGACGTCGGTGCGCCCGGCAGCGAGTTGAACGGACTGTTTGACGGGATGATGAGAAAATCCGTTCGACCCGGGCAAGCGCCGGCTGCGGAGTCCACCGCCGCCGCGCAGACGTCCTCGTCCTCCGTCATGGAGAGCTGGAGAGAGGAGCGCACCAGGAGCGTGGAGGACAACGAGATGAGTCTGCCCAGCCTGGCCGCAGCCTACACGTCCATCCTCAAGGGGCTCGGCGAAGACCCCCAGAGACAGGGTCTTCTCAAGACCCCCTGGAGAGCCGCCACGGCCATGCAGTTCTTCACCAAGGGCTACCAGGAGAAAATCATCGGTGAGTGCGAGTCCACCAAGCCGCTCAGAGAGAGGGGACGATCAACAGGTGCTGGACCTGTAGAGCTCTACGTGATTGATCCTCTATCCCGGCCACAGTATTGGTTTAATATTAAATCATAACGAAGTATTTGACATTCTTATTTGTAATGCGTGCACTTTTCTTTTGTGTGGTTGACCAACATCATATGTCCTTCACTTATTGACGTGCATCAACCCTTTGCCGTTGTTCAAGGCTATGCCCTCTGCACAAACGGGATATAGATCGTTTAGGTTAAATTATTAATGGTTTTTGAGTAGTGCTAAACTAACTTTTGAATTAAACCGGCTGTAGCCCACTGAATGTGCAGTGCTACACGTTTATATTATGGCTAAACTTGGCAAATGAATACCGACCGATTTAGTGCACTTTAATCTTTCACAAGTAATCTCCAATCGCTGACAACCATTTCACACAGGGAACGTATAAACATTACTTCCCATAGTACATATTTTTTCCCCCTCCACCGCCTCCTCGTCCCCCTCCGGCAAGCATCTGGATGTAGTTTGTTGTGCATTGCATTCTAGAGAGCTGTAAAAAAAT
>JAXIVH010000005.1:4648808-4653808 GCA_036785325.1 Urophycis tenuis | reverse complement strand
GTGTGTGTGAGTGTGTGTGTGTGTGTGTGTCTGTGTCTGTGTGTGTGTGTGTGTGTGGGGGGGGGGGGGGGGGGGGGGGAGGCGGACGCGGTGTCACCGCAAACAGATAAAGCAGAGTTTATTAGAGACCTGCGATATTAGGACAAAAAAAAAAAAAAAAAAGCAATAAGGCCTCAAACAGAAGAGCATATAGGTGGAGATGTATAATTAGAGAGCCGGGTGTTTGTCAGGAAGTCAACAAACAGGCCAGACGGACACACACACACACACGCCGCGCGGCGCACGCACACACACACACACACACACCTCGGGGTGACGGGCTATCGCATCCATTTCCACGTCCCTCCGTCTGGCTGGCTCTTCTCTTGGCTTTTTTTTTTGTTTTTCATAAAATGATGACTTGAGATTAAGCTTTTCATTAAGTTTGAGATTAATTGTTGCTCTTCCCCAGCGTCCGGGCTAGACGTTGAGAATGGAGTGCGTACCGGTCGGCCAGAGTTGTCAAAGCGTTGGTCTCTCGCTCACAATAATATGCAACCGAGGGAAATAAATAAATAATGACAATTGTTATCCACAGAAACTCTGTGAATACCAAATTCATGAATAGCAAATGGGAAATTGTCCCCACTCCAGAAAATATAGATATGTAAATGTAATTGTTTTTGTTATATCTCCTAAACCCTGTGTTCCTCTGCTGGTCATTTTCCTCCCAGATGTTCTCAATGATGCAATCTTCGATGAAGACCACGATGAGATGGTGATTGTGAAAGACATTGACATGTTCTCCATGTGCGAGCATCACCTGGTGCCCATATTTGGCAGGGTAAGGAAGACACACACACACACACACACACACACACACAATTAGAACGAACCCCACTTATTAAGTACATAAAACCCACTTCGTCATCACCCCAAACCAAAATCAGTCTAAGTAAAAATATAAATATATGTATTGTTTTTTATGACTGTAATTGGATTCGCAATAGTCTTATTCAGAAGTCTGATTGCAGGCGAGCTCTAATCTGCTTGAATGGAGCTTTCCCCTTTCTTTCTCTCCATATTTGTTTTGACCAATCCTGTTGCTGGAAGGGATCTGGAAGCTCACAATTGCTATTAACAGCGTGGCAAGCTCCCCGCGGTCAGCACTAGTAAGCTGTAACAAAAATGAGTACAGGAACTCATTCCCCGGAAACCCCAGCATGACCCCTTCCCTAACGCTGCCCTGTAGGCTCTCCTGCCGTGCCCCCCCCCCCCCTAGAAGTCCTGCTGCGACGTAGCGTAGACCACCAGATCTGAGATTAGATTAGCAGAGATCAGAAAGCAGCAGGTTCCCATGAGATTATCTGTAACGAGTCGCTGCCCTGCTGAGGGGGGGGGGGGGGCTGTCGCCCGGCCGCTGTTCCCTCAAACAGCCTGCTGCCGCTTTGACAGGAGATGCCCCGGGGTGAACCGCCGCCCTCTTCGTCTTCGTGCCCTGCAGGTGCATGCCATTTAAAACGCCACGGGCTCGCAGTTGACCCTGCGAGCCCGCGGTGCGACCGGCTGCAGTGTGGAACTCCCAACGTGCGGTCGGAGCCTTAAGCGCACACGCAAGGGAGCGTGTTGTGAACGTGAGCGCGTGTTCTGTCCTCCGGAGGGTTCTGTTGATGACGGCCCCGTGGTGGGTTTACTCCAGTACCACGCGGGGGTCCTCCTTCTTCCGACCACCGCGGGCCACACAAGGCCCACTGCGCCATTCTGGGGGCGAGCTGAACCCCCCCACCCCCCCCCATCACGACACGGCCCTCATCAAGGTCCTCGTCTAGTTAACCGCTGCCGCGGGGCGTCCGTCTTCCTGCTGCCCTCGCTGTGTGTGTGTGTGTGTGTGTGTGTGTGTGTGTGTGTGTGTGTGTGTGTGTGTGTGTGCGTGCGCGCGCGTGTGTGTGTGTGTGTGTGCGTGTGCGTGCGTGTGTGTACGTGTGTGAAGCCACGCACCAATGTGACTCACCCACCACCCAGCGCCCACCCCTACGTCAGCAGGCCACACAGCACTTAGCACCAGTGCTGCTTTTGTGGCTACAAGCGGCCATCTGCTGTTTCAAAGCATTTAGGTGTCTCTGGCTGGACACACAAGCACCCCTCAACCATGTGTGTGAATAACTAAACCTGGCTGGTTAACGCTATTTTTACCCTGCAGTTCTACCCTTTATTCTCACTTGCTTCGATAATAGCGCCCAGGTTGGATAAGATAGGATCATACGACCAAAAAGTGGGTGCCACAGCGCACAACTTGCACCAATACAGTGTTCCCGGCGTTGACAAGCTCCTTCGTCATGTCGCATGCGTTTCATTCTAAATGTGCATGGATGTATGTTTCGTCTACACAGGTCCACATTGGTTACCTCCCCAACAAGAGGGTACTAGGCCTCAGCAAACTGGCCAGGTGAGGAAAAGTCACTCTTCAAAATGCTCCCTGTCCCATTTAAATGTGTGACAAATGCTTTATTGTGGTTCTGCAAACTGAAATAAGCATGCATGGGTCACTGTGAGATAAAGAGGCATTTGGCAAGGGTTTCAATAATAAATACATTACACAATGTTTGACTAATGTTACAAATTGGTTGTTAGATACTGAGGTGTTGTGGTATTACATTATCAAACATGAGTATGTTTTACTAATTACCTGGCATAAATGTTTGTGTGTGTGTGTGTGTGTGTGTGTGTGTGCATGCTCTTGTTTAGATTTCATGAACGAATGGTTTGTGCAAGCATGATTTAATTAAGTGACAATTGGTGTGTGTGTGTGTGTGTGTGTGTGTGTGTGTGTGTGTATGAGCCAGTGTGTGTTTAAGCTGATTATAGTGTCTGTGTGTGTGTGAGTGTGAGAGAGAGAGACACACTGGGTTAGTATTAGTTGTAAGAGTGATAAGCTTTAGGTATTGGGGTCATTAGGATCAGATTCTTCAATTAAACATACACACACTCACACACACACACACACACACACACACACACATAACATAACATAACATAACATGAGCTCAGGATGCTACTCGATTTTATTAAATACTCCCTCAATAACCGATGACTTGGCTTTGCGTAAAATGTCCGTAACACATCCAGAATTTGAAGAAACGGTTCCCCTTTTAATGTAATTACTTGTGTTGGTTTCTCTACCTCCTCCTTATTTGTTGCACCGTGGCAACCAATACACCCCCCCTCCCCCCCCCCCAGCCAGGGTGAGTGAAGTGTGCTGCTGACGTATCGTTACCATGGAAGGCGTGTGCTGCTATTGTCTGCACGCGCACACACTCACAAGCGCAACACATAATCCAATCCATCCTGCGAGTCACATGACCCCCTTATTCCTCTCCTGAAGCACACTCTCCCCCTAATCAAATGGGCCTGGGCCATTTCAGCATGGAGCAGTCAATCAAATCCAATCATTCTGGCCAATAAAATAAATATAAACATGTTGAACACACACAGACACTCATAAACACGCAAACACACACACACACACACACACACTCATAAACACGCAAACACACACACACACGCGCACACTTACACACGCAAATAGCAAAATGAACACCATGAGAAAACCACAAGATACCGTATCTCATATTTCAAAAAGGCGGTTCCCATTCAAAGACACCGGCCCCTTTGTAAGTGTGTTTATTTCCCGCGTTGACATTTTGTAGAGCAAGGCTATTGACCCTGTGGTCTCCTGTCCAGCTACAGACGAGCTCTGGAAGAGAGCATTTGGTCACAGAAGAGAATATTGGGTCACTTCTCCTCCCTTACTCTTGCTCAAGCTAGCTAGCGCACGATGACCAGCGAGTCATCGTGCGTTTTGAGATGGTACACATTGCGTTGCACACTGAGACCGCATGTCACATGTGATTACATGAGCAGTCAGGTCATTTGGTGTGTTTGAGTGCTGGAATAGTTTCAGTGTTGTCTCCAAAACGGAATAGCGTCGCTCTGTTTATATTTTTTGTATCGCATCATATAATTTTCTCTTTCTCTCTTTCTCTCAGGATTGTTGAAATTTACAGCCGTCGACTGCAAGGTAACATTCTTGTTTTGTTTTTTTATTCAGTTTTTTATTGTAATTAGACATTTGTATTTTACACATGAACCAAACTAGCAAAAATAAGGTGGTTAAAAAATCCATCTTTCGTCAGCGTTTCTCAGACGAACAGCCCTCCCTGAACTACGGATGTGCTGTTTGCCGAACTGTCGTGTTCTGTCAGCTCACAGGTGACTGAGTTTGACGCTCTCCTTGTTTGTCTTCCCCTCCTGTCGGTTCACAGTGCAAGAGCGCCTGACCAAACAGATCGCAGTGGCGATCACTGAAGCTCTGAAGCCCGCGGGGGTTGGGGTGGTGATCGAGGCAACGTAAGCACCCACTGTGTGGAACGTGCCGTACCAGGCAGGCCGGGGCCGCCGTGTGACCTCTGACCTTTCCTGTGTTCCTTCTGCAGGCCTGTCTGTCACGTCTGCTATGGCTCTTTACATCAGAGAACTCTATGGAGATGTTGTCTGATAATCCACGCAATGTTTTCATTGTGTGGAATGTTATTCGCCTTTTTTAGCCCACATTTTAGAAGAATGACAATTATGTATTGGCATTTGCCGAAGGTTCCCCGAGCGTTTCAAAGCGTTCTGAAATGTATTCAATTCCCATTTTTATTGTCGTCAATCTTCTTATTCATCTCCTCCCTCTCCACACCTCTCTGCTCCGCTCCATCCCTGCCTGCTCCTCTCTGCCTCTCTCTCTCTCTCTCTCTCTCCTCCCTGCTCCTCTCTGCTCCTCCTCAGTCACATGTGCATGGTGATGCGTGGCGTGCAGAAGATGAACAGTAAGACGGTGACCAGCACCATGCTGGGGGTCTTCCGTGAGGACCCCAAGACACGTGACGAGTTCCTGACCCTTATCAGGAGCTGAGACCGGCTGCCGCGCTGCCCTCCACCACCATTAACCTTCTCCTTCTCCCTCCTTCTCGTCCTCT
>JAXIVH010000005.1:4634022-4648608 GCA_036785325.1 Urophycis tenuis | reverse complement strand
GTACGGATTAATGACAAAATATCGTCCCTAAAAGCATGTGTGTTGGGGGTACCGCAGGGCTCCATCTTAGGACCACTGCTGTTCAGCACATACATTAATGACCTCCCATCTGTGTGTGACGGAATAGGGACCCTGATGTATGCTGATGATACGGTCCTGTACACTTCTGGGAAAAATCCCGTGGCTGCAAAGTTGACAATGGCAATGGAAAAAGTTACACAGTGGCTTCAGTATTCTCGTCTCACTTTAAATACTGACAAAACAGTAACCATGTATTTTTCTAATAAACAGCGAAATACGGTATTTCCAAATATTTACGTCAATGGAGAAATTATAAAAAATGTTAATGAGTTCAAATACTTGGGTGTTATATTGGATCGCACTCTTACATTCAAAAGCCATATAAAAAAATTAGCCATACATTGAAATATAACTTATCAAATTTTAGAAATATCAGGAACTCATTAACAGTTGAAGCCTCTAAAACTTATTTCAATGCCATGATTCTGTCCTATTATAATGATTGTATATCATGTTGGTCTCAGGCAAGTGAATCTGTCCTGAAGCCCCTCAGGTCAATTCACAAACAAGCCCTGAAAGTTTTAGACAGAAAACCAAGACAGTATCATCATTGTGAAGTACTTAAAAAATATAAGATGCTTAGCTTTGACAATTTAATGTTGTATACTGATGTTCGTTTAGTGTACAAAATAATTCATAATGCTGCTCCCCCACCACTGAAAAATGTTGTCAGACTCCGCTCTGAGGACAATATCCGAGACTTAAGATCTGTTTCAAGTGGAGATTGTAATATCCCTAAGTGTAGTTCTGCCTTCGCTCAATCTGCCTTTTCCTATAAAGCTGTCAAATCATGGAACAATCTCCAAACCAACCTGAAACTTTGCACAGACGTCAATGTTTTTTCCCGTGAAGTCAAAAAATGGATCATAAGAAATCAGTCTTGTCAGCATTAATTCAAAGCTATTTTTTTAACCTTGTCTAAGTATTAAGTATTTTAAAAAATGTTTACTCTTATTTTGTGTTGTTAGAGAATATGTTTTGTACTTGAATGTGTGTGATGTGTGAGTGGGTGTCTATATGCACATGTGTATAGATGTTTGTCTTTCCCTGTAAAATGACTATTTTGTCTTCTTGTTTTTTTTTCACCTGCCCAGGGACTATGGATGGAAAGTAGCTAGTTAGCTAAATCTGATACAAAGCATCTCCTCTCATTTCGAGACTAATGTTATTTTGTATGTTGTCCCTGATACAAATAAACGTACATTACATTGTGTCTATTCTCTAGTATTCTGCGGAAGCCAACATGCCGCAGGATGACTGTGAGAAACTGGAGCATCTTGGGGCTGTAGATGCCTCTCTCAGGTATATCTATGTACATGAAGTCAAATAGAAGACTCTGAAACAAAATAGGGTTTATTCGATGGTTGCAGATTTAACAGGGCCATAATGTCAAAAGCGACATTATGACCCTCAACAATTTTGAGGGTCAGATATCCAGCCACTTATCCCGTCTGTTGTCTTTAGTGAGGAGAGGAGGGAAGCTCTGCAGAACTGGAACCTCCACGACGATGAGTCCGAACGGTTCTGTGTGATTGACGGTCAGTACCCCCCCCCCCCCCCCTCCCCCCCCCCCGCGCGTGCGCGCCTGGTCCAATTCACCCAAAGGGTGAATTGTGACCGACCCATAGACCTAAGCCTTAAGCGTCAGTTATGGTTCCGCGTAGTGATCACGTAGTGATCACGCAATGGCCACGCAGTTGCTTGGACGCAGTCATGAGACCGTGATGGTTCTGCATGGGGTTTACGTGTCGTGTGCAATTCAATGCCACACCGATAGAGGGCGACCAAAATGACCATTCTGGTTGTTACATACGGATTACTAGCGAGTAAAAAAAAAAGTTAACAGACATGAAAGCAAAAGTTATATATATGTTTTTGCCAATCAGTTGAAGCATTTATCACACCATGGCGGTGTTTATGAGTGGAAACCGGAAAAGCGGATCTCCAGTGTATGTAGTTAGCGGACCAATCACAGCCAACGCCGCTGCGTTGATGTTGCGTCGCCTCGACGCACGTCTAGGATTTTTGGGAGGTGCACGTCAGGCCCTTGCGGTGGACGCAAGGGGGGTCCGCAAGGACGTAATGGGTCCGTAAGCCCCCTAGCATTGCGTCAACACGGAAGCATAACTTTGTTGCTGTTGTTGCTGTTGTTGTGGCAGACGTGGAGTCCCCTGATGCACAATACGTGGATCTGCTGCTGAACCCGGAGCGCTTCACGGGCTACAAGGGCCCTGAGGCCTGGCAGATCTGGAACAGCATCTATGAGGAAAACTGCTTCAAGTAAAGTAGAAAGACAAACAAACAACACAAACAAAACACAAGCAATGAGCAGGAATAACGCACAGAGTGCACCAGATCGAGGAAAAAGTCAGGGGGGGGGGGGGGGGGAATCTAATGCAGTGAAAGGAGCGTTTGAAAAGCAAGACCACAAACAATAATAATGCTTAAATGTAATGCCTATATGTTAAATGTCAACCCTCACAGGCCCTACACCGTGCAGCGACCGGTCTACCCTCAAATGTTCCACAGCGGTCAAGGAAAGGATGGTGTGAGCTCTATAGTGTCTTTACAATACGCATTTGTGGCATGGGATTATACTGGGATTTTGCTGTGTGTTTTATGTCCGCTATAATCTGTGGTCTTACTTTCAGCACAGGCCTTCTCTACAGATGGTTGGAAGGTAGGGTCAATTGGGTTCAACATCCTAATGATAGTTGTTGCTGAGAGACACTGGCCACTAATGTCCCTGGCTAAACAAGCTGGTTTTTCCTCATCTCCAGGTCAATGTGTTGAGAAAAGAGCTTTTCTACCGGCTTATATCTGGCCTCCATTCCAGCATCAATATACATCTGAGTGCCAGATACCTTATGGATGGTAAATAAACAAACAAACACACTTGTTTTATCAAATGATTCTGCATTAGTATAGCTAATAGCTGTTGTGGAAGTTGTATTGTGAGAGTAAAGCAATGCCACGCAGTGTAGTTGATTTAATTCAGCTGCGTGAGAGAGTACACACAACGCATCCATCAGAAGCTTGTCTGAGCCCCTCTGAAGGTACTCCTCACAGGGTCTCTCATAGCATACATGTTATCACACAAACCCTGTCGCGTATCTCCCACCTTTAATCATCCAGACACTGGTGAGCACGTCTCTATAAGTACTTTGTTCTTTGTTGATTGTTTCGCGTCACACAAATGGGTCAACGGGCACAGCGGGTGATTAAAAGCAAACACGAGCACAAAGTTAAGGGAGTTGAAAAACAACGCAGGCACCAAGTCACCCCTGCGCCTCCCTGCGCTCCCCTGTCACCTCGTAGACAACTGGTTCCAGAAGACGTGGAGCCACAACGTCACGGAGTTCCAGCAGCGCTTCGACAACGGACCTGACCGCAGGCGAGGGCCCCAAGCGTCTCCGCAACCTCTACTTCCTGTACCTGATAGAGCTGCGGGCCTTGGCCAAAGCCCTGCCCTTCTTCCAGCCACCCGTCCTTCCAGCTGTACACCGGCCAGCCCCGGGAGGACCAGGCCCAGAAAAGACCTGCTCCTGGAGATCCTCCAACTGGCTGAGTCAGTCCCTGCACACAGTGAAATATACCCCCCCCCCCCCCCCCAGATAAAGCCGTCCACTGGCAATGCAATGGATGATGCTGTTTAAGGTCTAGATGCACATTGGTTTAAATCAATCCGTCTTAACCGATGAAACTGCCTTTTTCTCCTGCACACGCTTCTCCACGCTCAGCTCTTTCCCCCTGCACTTCAACGAGACCTCTCTGTTTACTGGGGATGAGACGGAGGCTGCGAAGCTCAAGGTTTGACACTGTTTTGATTCAGATCTTTCTGTCCAGCTGTGGCGGAATGAGGTCGAATATGAACAGCTAAACCAGTCGTAAAAAAAATAATAGCATGCCACCTGTATCACTAACTATGAAACACACGCAAGATCAACGTCTGAATTTGTGATGCCATTGACAGCACCATAATAGTCAGGAGTCAGGGCTGCAGAATACTGGCCCGGTGGAAATGCACAAAAAGGCTAGAATGTATGAATTATATCTGTGATTTCTGAATGCGTCTCTTTGATATTCTGACCTCAGGAGGACATCAGACTATCGTTCAAGAACATTTCGCGAATCATGGACTGCGTGGGGTGTTTCAAATGTCGCCTATGGGGCAAGCTGCAGGTGAGCCAGGCCTGCATTGGCTTCTGTAGTAATCCATGAAGTAACACTGATGCCATTGCTAATGATGCTAATGATAAAGTCTAACTCAATTTCTTACTGTGACAAATATGAATTTGAAGTGGAATTTACTGTTAATGTAAAGTATTTATGTGTAACTGTGGATGTTTGGTGACACTATATGTTTATCTTTTATGAATCATAAAACTGTTTCTCCCTATTACACACACAAACACACACAAACACACACACACACACACACACACACACACACACACACACACACACACACACACACACACACACACACACACACACACACACACACACAACCCAGGTTTAGGAACAGCCCTAAAGGTCCTGTTCTCAAGGCGACAGATTGAAGGTCTGACCAAATCTACTGTACCACGGCCCACTTTCCAGCTGAAACCGCCAGGAAATAGTCTCCCATCTTTAACGCTTTTGGAAGGTATGATACTCTGACCCCATTACAATATGGTTACGATTACATATACTGTCTGTTACATTGCAATGCCAGGATTTTTCCACTGTTTTAGCATCACGTTACCTTAGCTCTAGATTGAAAATAATTTACGTGGATTTTCTTTTTCCAAAACAAATTACTTCCATTCCTCATGTTTCTCTCTCTCTCATGTTTTATTTGATATATACAAAGCCTTTTTCCACTAAGAATCTACATTTCATATTGCTGTTCTCTGCTTTTGGAAAATGTTACTTTCTGCCTATAACTTTTTTTAATTTAAATATTTTGTAGAATTTCAACAAGCATCAAGGAGTTGAAGAACTTCCGATCAATGCTGGCGGACCTCAGATGACAGAACCACAACCAGAAGTTTGGCCTTATTGTGAATTAGTGGGTGCATTCATGTGTGTTTTCTTACAAAAATAAACTCTCCACTGAATCGGTTCAATGTTTTTACTCTTTGTACTACTGGTGATTTATTGTCGAAAACAACTGTTATTTGTTGCGTGGACATTAGAATTGTATTGTTGACCTGCAGATGGCGCTGCTAAAACTAATGTTGATGGTGGTCCATTGGCACAAATAATTCTAAACTAGTATAGCACTAAACGTTGGGAAGGGAAAAACATTATATACTCTATGGAGAGGAAACGTGTGTGTGTGTGTGTGTGTGTGTGTGTGTGTGTGTGTGTGTGTGTGTGTGTGTGTGTGTGTGTGTGTGTGTGTGTGTGTGTGTGTGTGTGTGTGTGTGTGTGTGTGTGTGTGTGTGTGTGTGTGCGTGCGTGCGCGCGCGCGCCAAAGAATGTAGTACGCGTGTGCGTGTGTGTGTGTGTAGGCGGATGTGTTGGTCGCTTGCTCACAGACAGTGAAGGGTTAAAGACCCGTAATAGGATGAATGGATATTGTGGCTAGCAGCATCTGATTACAGAGCCCTCTCCAGAACGACGCTGGGAAGCATCGGAAAGACTACTTGCCTCACAAAAGTGTCCCACGGATCTCCACGAAAGTAAGCTTTTGCAGGCCTATATACATGATAAATCTGCTGTTCTTTGGGCAGTCAAAACCCCCCACGGTGTACAGACTACCATGCGTGTACTGGTAGTGAATCTTCGGAGGACGCATGGAGTCGGAGTCTAACGGCCTGTGGGAGTGCGAACGAGCCTGCTACCTCTGAGTAAACATTGACACATAACTGGCTTCGGGAGACGGAGAGAGGTCCACCACCACGACGTGCCACTGACCGCCCGCCTTGCGCTGTTCGGAGACGGGATCGGGCCATCGGAAGAGGTCCTGGTACGGAGCACGGCAACGTAAAGTTGCAACAGGTAAGGTCCTCGTTCGAGCGGATGGAAAAAAAATAAGTAGCCTACTAGCACCCATATGTTAGATTAGACTGCGCCGCGTTGATAACACCCACATTACATACACCATTAGAAACCTAATTGCACTGCTTAGTGCAGGAGGCTTGTAATCGGGGACGATCGCGTAATTGACACGATCGCAAAAAAGTCAACTCTCGGAGGTAGTAGCCTGTGGTTTACGTACAAGCTCGTTCGGGGAAAAGTAGAGTTTGTTACCTAGCTCAAGTCAAAAACATTAGTGTGTGCACGGCGTTATTACATTCGATTCACGCGTTGTTCATGTTCTTTTCGTATTGATCTGGTTGTTTGAACTCGGGTTCGGGTTCGTCCATAAACGGGCTATATACTGTCGTGTTGAGGGTGGTGGTGGTGGTGTGTGTGTGTGTGTGTGTGTGTGTGGGGGGGGGGGGGGCGAGCTGCTGCCCCCCTGATCGAGGTCCCTCCGTGGTCCCCACGGAGCAAGTGGATTTTTTTGTTCAGCTGTCAATTCCCACCTGTATAGACCTATGTAAAAACAAACTGATGCACACGTCAGACGCGACTAACACATGATTGATGCATTTGTTTGTCATAGTGCTAAACCTACATCGGTTGTCTACAGACACAGCTGTCTACACAGCTTCTACTTCTTAGCGTCGTAGCTGTATACCGCATTAACAAAGCATTACCAACAATGTACACTATATGCCCAATGACTTGTGAGATGTTAACCTGAACAAGTGCATTCAATAGATGGTAGTCATAACAAATTCCTTCATTGCAAACCAGAAAATTCAGTATTTAAAATATGTCAGTAGGCCTACAAGCCCGTTGCATTCACAGAACTTGGTTGGTGGCTGTATAGTGTTACAGTCATTTTCCTGGTATGGTGGATACCAATTGTTGATGTAGGGCTTAGTCATTATTGTTATTATAATTCCGGATTGTAACGCCTATAGCTCAGACTTGATTGCGCAATTTTTTTTCAAATTTGATATTTGTCTTCCCTGTAAGCAGGTCGCCAAAAAGTGTGCACTGATAGGGGGCGCTATAATTTGCGGCCAAAGTCAAACGATCAGGCCCGCCGCCCTGATGGCAGAACATTACTGAGACTTGGTGTGCACGGTCACAATCACAAGTCCGGTTCAGAAGGTCCCAGGAACTGGACACTTGCCATGCCACATATAGAGGACACCTACCTCCCTTACCATTTTGTGCACCGTTTTGTGTCGATGGATAATTCGATGACGTCACAGTGTCAGTTACAGTAATTGCTCAGTTAAGCTTATGCACCACTTTGTCTTCAGTGGGCCCAGAATCACACATAAACGGCTTCTACTCTTAAACCCGTGTCTGTGCGTGTCTGTGTCTGTATCAGTGTGTGTGTGTGTGTGTGTGTGTGTCTGTGTGTGTGTGTGTGCGCGTGAGTATTTTAGGAGTAAAAAAAGACCAAGTGCCAAACAACAAATATACGCTGCTATCGGCTTAGTTGCGTCTAGGAGTAATGACATGCCCTCGTTTATCACTTGAAAAGGGCGGTCGCACCTATTGTGACTGCTAGCAGTCCTACTTTCATTTTATTTTCGCTCAATAGAGAACAAACATTGGGCAGCCACAGTGGAAGCAAATCCAATAAGTGATAATGGAAATACGTTTCAGGCTAAATCTCTGGGACACAGTGTCGGTGTGCTGCACATCAGATTTACTGATCTTGTGGCTGTGTAGGGTTTGGATGAATGGAGTTGTGTTGTGGAAATTAGAGCCTTTGGCTGGCTCTGCTCAGCCGTGCAGATTAACAATGCTCAATTGTGTCTCTTTTTTGTTTAATATTCTTTCCCATCTTCAACCAGAAAAGACGCCAGGTTTACGAGTGGCACACCGCACTCTTCAGTTGCAAGTCGCTGTTGTAGGGAACGGTGCAGCGGACAGCGACTGCCCCTCTGCTTCAAAGGGTTGATGTTTGATCTGAACATAGACGTCTATCTGTTCTCTCACTGTTGGCTCTCTGGCCACTGGAGCTCACTGGGGTTCACGATACAGTGCTGCTGCCGTTCAAATAGGTTAACGACAGAGACATTTTCTTTCCAGCCCTGCCCACTTGTTCCTAAAGCCAGAACTGGTAATTCTTGTGAAACCACGCCTAAATATTTAATTCCATTCCTTACTTGCAAGGTGACATGCTCAATGAACTTGTGACTCGCAGTGCGTTGACATCCTTTTGACAGATACTTTGACCGCCCCCCCCCCCCTCAACCATTCCGAGGTAATTTTAGAAGTGTGAGGTAACTCACTGGACCTCTTCTCTCTGGGGTCCTGGTGTCTCCGGCCTCCTCATTATATTTACTACTCACTCACTGTGTGGCATTTCAATCCGAGCCCCAGAATGTCCCACCTCGCAGCCGCCCGTCCTATAACTGCCACCAACTAACTTTCCGCAGCCTTACTCATCCTGACCGCCTGCCAGACCAATCGCAGCGTCTTGTTCTGTGGGATTTTAACTGCACGTCTGTGGGCTTCAAGGCTTCCTAACACGTTTCCCTGTTTGTCCCTTTGGTGTGTTTCCTCTCCCTTTCTGACTCTGTCCATCTATGTTTGAGGGATCTCTCTCTCTCTCTCAATCTCTCTCTGCCTCTCTTCTCTCGTGCCTTGCTTTTGCCTATTGCTTTCACAGGCCCTTGGAGAAACAGCCATTATCTCCATTTGGACAGCTGTCCAGCTGTGTTTTCATCTCTGAAAAGGTAAGGTGGTCCTTGCTGGGACCTCGGGATGGAGCACTTCATGCATGTCTCATGTGGGTAGAAAGTAGTCTTGTTTTGTAACATGAACATGTGCAGTGTTGTATAAAGTGGAATGCATGAAGTTCCATGCGTTTCACGCTTCATGCAGAAACAGCCATTTGACATCGAGCGAGTCTGTTACTTAAACCGTTATCTAAACCGTTGTTTACAAATTACTTTAAAGGTAGATAATCCTACCTCCGATGTAACATGGTTTCACCTACATTACTCGGACACGCCTCTTCCCTGTGCGCCCTCAGCTTGAAAACATCATAGAAACCACTGGAACTGGGCATTCATTCATATGTTTGTAGTGTATGTGAAACTAGTCATGCTGCACATGCTGCACAAAAGTGATCTTTCTTCATTTTCTGATACTTTCAAAGAACAGAAAACGTGTTTGATCCCAGCAGCTTATCGGATTGGAATGATTTAGCAAACCTTTCAAGGTTGGCCAATTTATAACTGTTTTTGACAGTGCACTTCTGAATTCAAAAGTATTACACAACTACTGGGTTTGTATGGCGAGGAACGTGACATCAGGGTGTACTTTAATCTGCATCTCTCCTGAATTTGTAATGTACTGTAGGGCTTGAAATGTGTGTTTTCTGTGTTTGCCCTGTGATCTTGGGCATCACATTACAGCCAAGTCACCTTTGTATACAGTTGCTGCCTGAAACACGTTTTGCCCATTCAGGTAGTTTCAAGTTTATGGTATAAATACAGGTATCAGTATGTCTCTCCCATCCCGTCCTCAACATTTGTGACATTCTTATATGTGCTCAGATAGCTTCAAAAACCAAGTCCTGTCATTTATGAGGAGCTCCATGTATGGCTAATCAACCAAATGGGTTCACGACATGGTCCCCATTTTCCAAATACGCCCTTTCTGTCCCCAGAAGTGTCCCTGGCTCTAGGCTCAAAGGCTCTGGTTTGCTTATGATTATTGATTTTGAGATGGTTGTTATTTAGTCGTGTCTATTTTATGGGCTGTGACACGACCTCACTGTGTGGCGGACTCTCCGCGGCACACCGTAAGCAGACAGGACATGAGCATCGTAAACAATAGGCTGTCAATACAATGTACAACGATTCCCTATTTGAGTAGTACTCTCGGATTGTTTTGGGGTGGTTTACCAAAGCTTGAAACGCATTGTAAAGCATTGGGCAGATACTGCCCAGTATTTTGCTATTGGACTGAAGAGGATATTTTCTTCCACATGCCCCCTTTTTTCATTTCAGAAATATTTACATCAGATATTTTGTTGATATATGGAGTGCCAAACTATGAAGGTCCCAGGTTTTTAATTCAGAAATCTTGTCACATTATAGTACAGTGATTTAAATGTAGTGTTTCTGAATTGTGCGTATTCATTAGAATCTGTTTCAGTTTGTGTGTGACAATCACTAGTATGTTTGGGATTTCTTAACTTAACTTAACTTAACTGGACTCTGCTGTACTGGTTTACACATTTTGGTACATGTAGAAACAAAACAGAGGTGATATACAAGAAATAAGAAGTTTATGTCCACTCCCACAATACCCATAACTCGGTATTAAGTGCTTATAACGTGTTTACATGTACACAGATTTAATGTAGCCGAGGCTAGCACGTAGCACTCGCTTAGCTAGCCAGTAGCATAGTTGCAGGAATGCATAGAAGCACGCTGCTGCAAAACCGGTGGTGTACATGCATCAGATTATTGACAAGAGTTTCCAGGAGAGCTTTTGAGGCCCTAGACCTAGTCTACCCTTTCCCTCCACCCCTCTCTCCCTTCCCAGCCTGCTGCCCTCCCCCAAGTCTCCTCCCCCATCCCTGCCCCGCCTGCCCTGACCCACTTCTGCTTAAATCCACTGTCAATTGAATCTCCTTCAATCTGCGTGTGCTCTTCCTTGTACACTCCTGTGCTCCCCGCTGTGTCACATGCCCCTGACTCCTGGTGTTGTGGTGATGGTCCATTACTACGCAACACGTGATCCCTTCCATTGTAGCCTCTTGCCCCCTGCTGTGTTGAAACTCTACACGTGGATCTGCTGCTGACTCGTCCAGCATGTGCATGGGTTGTGGGTTTTTTTCCCCGACCGTTCATATATTTATATATTTTCTTAAATCCATCGTCCTTTAAGTACAATAGCTTGACTACTGGTCCCAGGGAAGGTGGATATTGTGTCACAGTTAAGTCCCAGTCTGCCCTGGATTTCAAGCCAAGAGTCAAAGATGCCAGGGTCAGAATGCAGCCTTGATTATTTTTACGTTGTGCTTGCCAGTGGATGGTTAATCACTCTGGAAGTCCAATGTCTTAAGGAATGCCTTGGTATATCATGGTGGTCATTAAGGCACAATCCCTATAGTTATTTTTAGATATTGACCTCTAGTTTGTGACATCTTTATAAATGGTCTTCTGGTTGTGTATTTTTACGGTTCTTGTATGGTTCTATGCAATGTTGTGCGAGCATCTTTGCCCACTAAGGGAACATTGTACTTGATTCCTATTCCTTCTGGTCAAGTCGAAGGGCGTTGAAGTGTGGGAAATGAACTCAAGAACGTGGTCACTTACCAATGGAAGATAAACATCCTTTGTGGACACACACCCATGGGAGGGATCTGTCAGTCTGCTGAATGACTCCTCCGTATCCACTCAGCATTCTGAGAGGAGGCTTCCCCCCCCCCCCCCCCCCCCCCACCCCCACCCTCCTTGACAAGACTGACAAGACCAAGGGCAGTCTCCTTGGTCCTTTTTCTGTACATCCTCCCATTTGAAGTGGAAGTCTCCTGTTTTTGGGTTGTGTCGGCCGGCCACCGTGGACATGCCTTGTGGTTGGTCGAGTAGGTCTGTAGTTGAAGAGGTTTGAGGGAGGCTGGCATACGCGTGGCTGATTATAGGGATGGAAGTGAGGGGAGAGGACAGAGGGGCGCTTCAAAGTAGGTCTGTGGCTCCAGGCAAACAAAGTAAGGTAAGATGAGGCGGGCGCGTCCGGCGCTTTGTGTGAGAACTGCATGTTGTGGGGAAATTAGCCGCTGATGTTTCTGCCCGTCAGTGGGTTAAATTGTGCATCTTACTGGGCATGGGTGTTGATGTTCTTACCAGGCATAGCGTTTGTGTTGTAACTGCACAGTGTTTGCATCCTTACTAAGCGTACGTCTGTTGTACTCGCGTGACGTTTTGCCTTGTGTTTGCTTTGTTGTCGCCGCAAGATCCTTTTGTTGAGCTGCGTTCGACATCAAGTGTTGGCAGAAATTCGAATTAGTTTTTCCATAGACCCAATTATATAATGTTATCCCATTTTGTGGAGTTTTCTTCGGATGGAATCATTCATAATGTTTCGAAAAAAAAGTGTTGTAACGGTCCTAATAACCTTATCCATAACCTTATCCATATGTGTGTATGTGTGAGAGCAAACCTGTTGTAGACATGGTTTCACAGCATGCAGTCTGGCCATGGGCCTGCAGTGTGTGTACGCCAGGGCACTGACCTTCAACTAACGATTCCCTCTGTCTGTATACTCACTGGACATGAAAAAAAACTAAATCTCTTCACTGAGGGCTCACTCTGATGGCCAGATGTGCTTGAACACTGTTCATCAATTGCTGTATTTCTACTGATTTTAACTTTGTGTTTTTGAGTCTCAAATGTTTTAATCTTGTGACATGTGGCCAACTGAGGAAGGGGGATGGCCTTTGTGATTATTTTAATAGTTTGGAGGTTTGTGGGTTAAGTCACTGAAGATACTTGTTGCCTTGCATACTTAGCATTCACATTAATACCTTTTGGAAGACGGTTGGTTAAAAAATGTCAAAAGTTTCCCTCGGGATAAATAAAGTATCTATCTTTCATTCTGGTTGGCTTTTTGTCCATTGCAACCAGCCAAAGATTAAATCAAGAACTGTTGCCTCCTTAAAACAAGCACACGTGGTGTCATGAGTCAAAATAAGTGTTAGTTTTATGGTTTGTTTTTTGTCTCAAGTGCCGATAAGTCTGAGCTACTGGTCCAAACAAAATTGCCTCAAAAACTCACAACTGGGTGCCAAGAGAAAGGCCACGACAGTGGTGCCACCAAACACGAGAGCGACGCTACAATAACAACAGAGTCCAGCAGCTGTATCTGGTCCCTATTTTAACTCTTAACTGGCATGTACCATACTCGTTGGCGCACACAACAACACGCACTGTTCATGGAGGAGCTAATTAGCATGTTCTAGCCAAGTGAGCTTCTCATACTCGCTCATGTTCTAGCATGTTGGTGGCAGATGCCTCCTTTGCACACACAGACACACACATGCATGCACGCACACACACGTGCACAAAGAGGCTTGTTGGTTGCGGAGGAGCAGTGAGTGCTGCAGAGAAGAGCCTTAGCATTAAATAGAGATCCGTTGCTGCTGTGGGAGGAGCCGTCACATGGCGATGGTCATTACATGTCACACCTTGCAGACAAATACTTGCCTTGTAGGCTACGCCTATCCCGCAGTGCAAGGCTATTACTGCAAGCCTATTTTTTGCCTTCCCCTCTTATCTACCGTGTCATCCTTTTAGAGTCCTTTTTAATTGAATTCCGAGCCGCGTTGGCTTACCGTACAATCAGTAACACCCTTATGGTCTTGGTGAGTGATGTAGCGGTCTAGACTTGTATGGACTCCAAATCTTGGTAGCTCACCAATGGTGTGACTAACTATTGCCTCCTTATAATATATGGTCGTTTATCTGGTTGAACATTCACTTTGTACAAGAAGCGCCATAATAACCCTGATGGCCAGCTCACACTTCTGTCCTCCATATATTGTATGGTTTGATGTTGGGAGTCAGCATTGCTGACTCCCACAGAATAGTTTTTCAAAGGTCACCCAGACTGTACCATGTCATTTCTGCCCATGCCGTGTTCTTTATTTTACTGCCAGACCCACTCCGTACTGCAGACTGTGTATTATGGGTTGGGCATTCCTCGCTGTGTATATCCTGGACGGGCTCTAACCAACTAACTTTTTGAAAATGACTTTATACAGTATATAGTTTCTCCGGGTTCTCAGTGAGAGGTAACCTTTTTTTAGTTGGGCGATGAAGGATGGAGGGAGAAGTTTGGTTTGGAGTATAGCCTTTGGTTGGAGATACGAAGATATTTTACAGTGTGGGGCTTTGACCAGGACATGGGCACACACACACACACACACACGCACACACACTTTGTGCAGCGGCTAGCTTCCGTCTCAGGTTGTTGTGTCTGCCACAGGAAGTGTTTTGGCCTTGGCACTGGGAGTCGTCCAATGAGACTGCGTCAGTGCGGATGGGGATGTATAGAGTTTGGAGAACGGAGGTCATCGTGAACTCTGCGAAGTTCCTCGGCTCTTGAAACGCGTCTTAACGGTGCTACCGAGTTCAGGATATCTGGCACGGCTCAACAGTCAACGTCCACCGGGGGTGGTCCAGAAATGATAATTGGTTGTTGCATGGCAGGCCATCCGTTTGGCCGTGATCCATGACACTCGTGGGCCTGAGGAAAGGGCTTTCCCTCGCCTGCAGTCACAGCCGGGCTTGGCATTCTCAGCAATGGCTTCAATTTAAGAACAAGTTCAGGTTTAATATCTGCAGTGCTCTCAGCGCAAATATTTGCGTATCGTGTCAACTGAGGCTGTGTGTGTGTCTGTGTGTGTGTGTGTCTGTGTGTGTCTGTGTCTGTGTGTGTCTGTGTCTGTATGTGTTTGTGTATGTGTGTGTGTGTGGGTGTGTG
>JAXIVH010000005.1:4621522-4631522 GCA_036785325.1 Urophycis tenuis | reverse complement strand
CAGTTCTTGAATTTCCCCATAGGGATCAATACAGTATCCATCTGTCTGTCTGTCTGTCTCCATCTAGGTCCTCAGTACGGCACGCTGGAGAAGGCGTGGCACGCCTTCATGCAGGCGGCCGAGCGGCTCAGCGAGCTGCACCTGGACATGCGCGGCTGTCTGGCCAACGAGGACAGCGACAAGGTGCGCGGCTGGCAGAAGGACGCCTTCCACAAGCAGATGATCGGCGGCTTCCGCGAGACCAAGGACGCCGACGACGGCTTCCGCAAGGCCCAGAAGCCCTGGGTGCGCCGGCTGAAGGAGGTGAGCGGTCAGGGCCGCTCTTTTTTGTTGGAACGCGATGGAACCGTCACCGTAGCCAGGGGCATGTCGCAGGGGACAGTGGACCCGCCGCACGGGACAATACTAAAACACGTGTGTTGATGCACATCTGGAAGTCGGCTTGTTAAACCCCGGGCTTGATGAGGTGTGGTCTGAACGCTGAATGTCGGCCCTCGCTGACGCTGGGTTCCTCAAAAGTCCGAAACACTACAGCTTGGTTCGGGTGCGCCGTCCTCATGACATGACTGAAAGGTCATTGCTCAACTGCTTGGTAAACAGACTTTGCCCATTACATCAGCTTGGTTGAATGGATTAAAATCGATGAGAGTCTGGGATGGATTTCAATGGGACATCAGTCTCTGCTATGCTTAATGCGCACCTCGACGTACCCTCGAACAGCATGGCAAGTCATTGACGGATCTCTTGTTGTCCGTTGCTTATTATTACGACTCTCGTGGCATTACAAGCCGGTGAAATCCAACGGCAGTTGTGGGCACCATCTCCAGTAAACACACAGCTGGTAACCAGGGCTGTTTCTACAGTAATCGAGTCAGAGTCTTTCATAGCAGACTCACGACACTGTCGTGTGTCCCAGGAGAGATGGGTCAACGCCGCTGGAATAGAAAGCGCCTGGGCAGAACGCACCCCACACCGCTGCGCAGCGCTGCGTCAGGGCGGGGCGGTACCGGCCGTGCGCTGTTCTCCAGCCCCACACTGAGCTGAAAATGACTGCATGTGAAGTACATAGTGTTTAAAGTGTGTGCGTGCGTGCGTGTGCGTGCGCAGGTGGAGTCCACCAAGAAGAGCTACCACCAGACCAGGAAGGAGGAGCGCACGGCGCTCACCCGGGAGACGCACGCCAAGGCCGACCCCACCAAGTCTCAGGAGGAGGTCCGCAAGTTCTCCACCCGGGTGGAGCGCTGCACAGAGGAGGCTGAGAAGGTACTGTTAGGAGGGCCAGACGCACACACACACACACACACACACACACACACACAGAGAGAGAGAGCTATAATCAACGAGCAAGCATGCATTATGAGTCACTGGACACACACACACACACACACACACACACACACACACAACACACACACACACACACACACACACACACACACACACACACACACACACACACACACACACACACACACACATATACACACACCCACACACACACGCACACACATACACACACACACACACACACACACACACACACACACACACACACACACAAATGAGTCACTGGACACACACACACACACACACACACAAACACACTCATATACACACCACCCACACACATGCACACACATATACACACACACACACACACACACACACACACACACACATGCTTATCAGCCATTTGCTAATTGCTAATGTGGCAGCGTATAATAGAAGGGCTCCCTAATGTGTGGACACATACCTGTTGATACGAGAGTGAATGCATTAGCACACATTTCTAAGCACACACACATTTATTGCTAATTCTGTGATGATACTGCTTGGGTTAACAGTGTGTATGTGTGTGGCAGTGTATGATGGGGCCAACACAAACACACACACACACACACACACATCAGACACACACACACACACCTGACACGCCCTGACCCAATACACATCGCATCCCGTCGTGTCAAGCCAGGATCAAGTAAAACATGAACAGGCCTTCAACTGTCACAGGCATGACCAGGCCTGTGGACTGGTAGGCTGCCATCGGCCTACCTCTGGTTATATCCCCATCTACCATGACAGTGTCATGGTAGATCTAAATGAAATAATGCAGAGTCTCCTTAAAAGTTAGGTTTTCCCCGTTTTTTTCTCAGGAAACAGGAAATGATATCAGTCCGTCCTTAGACGTTGTCAGCATATGAAATTTGAATGCAGCGCTGCAGGTACAACTTCTGTATGTGTGTGTGTGTGTGTGTGTGTGTCCTATCTAATGAGCTTGTGCCCCTCACCTGTGTGTGTGTGTGTGTGTTAGGCAAAGCAGCGCTACGTGAAGGCTCTGGAGGAGCTGAACCGCTGTAACCCGCGCTACATGGAGGACATGGAGCAGGTGTTCGACATGACCCAGGAGGCGGAGCGCAAGAGGCTGCGCTTCTTCAAGGAGGTGCTGCAGGACATACACACACACCTGGACCTGTCCAGCAAAGATGGGTAGGACGTGTGCACAGACACCCACACACAGACCCACACCGACACCCACACACCAACACCCACACCCACACCCACCCACCCACGCACACACACACAAACACACACACACGCACGCACACACACACACACACACACACACACACACACACACACACACACACACACACACACACACACACACACACACACACACACAGACACACAGACATGCACACACACACAAATACACACACATAATGGCGGTGTTACAATGATTTAGTCAAATGCAAAATTCAGGGCTCCAAATAGATGAATTTTTTTGTGTGTGTATAAGGGTGACTCGGCAACTACTGTGGTTTTCCATTAACTATTATTTTCCCCATCCCCTCATCTTTATTTAAACAACTAACCGTTACCATGGTGACACTGTTTGCTAATGCACAAGTGGACGGACCACTGTCTAAACATTGTTTGGAATTTGACTTCAGGTATCGGACATGAACATGTGCAGGAACTCTGTTTGCAATCATCACAAAGGTTGGGGAATGCATGGATTGTACTTCAGAGCAGCAGTTGGAGGATTGCGGTCATGTCAAACGCTGTCATTGCTCTAGCGAGCTGATGGCTGGGCTTTCAATGAGGGTTTGGTACCATGTTTGTATTTTGAGTCATAGGATATTGACATGGTTATTTTAAGAGCAAGTTATGTAGATAACTGAACCCACAAGACCTGAATGCTCAGGGCATTTCCTCTTGAGCAAGGTACCGCTGGTGGCAAAAGCAGGGTGTGACCGTGGACAAAAAAAAAACATGTATCCTCTTTGACGTTCGGAATAAAGCTACACTTTGTAATTTGTTTGCGGGTATAAATAGGACAAGAGGATGTTCTAGAAAAGTCGGGCTGTACTTTGTGAGGGCGCCGCTGAGGGCCGGTATCTGGCAACTGCTCTACAGCACCACCCAGAGGGTGAATGTTGCATCGCGTGTCTCTTTTTAACCACGTCATTATTCACTGCAAAGAATTGATTGCAGTTAAAGTTGTTGTCTTCTCAGTTTCAGACATCTTAAATGCCTTTTGTTCACAATGCATAGCCACAATGCATAGCCCCTACCCCTGTAAGACAAATCCACTGTGGAAGTAGTTTCAATTTTAACAGGCCTCGGGCAGAGTCATAACTGCAGAGCTTTTGGTGTGGCTGGGTTATGCAACACACACAGACACACACACACACACACACACACACACACACACACACACACACACACACAACACACACACAAGCCTGACTAACAGGAAATACTGTGAACGACGCCCCATTATCTGGAATTTCATCCATTTCAATCAAAACGTTTATGGATTTCATTTTAAGGCCGTGGCTGCTGTGCAGTATGGGGTGTAATAGTGAGCCGTGTAATGCAACCCCTGCCATGCGTGTGTGTGTGTGCGTGTGTGTGTGTGTGTGTGTGTGTGAGTGTGCGTGTGTTTGTGTG
This sequence comes from Urophycis tenuis, assembly GCA_036785325.1. Classification (NCBI taxonomy): domain Eukaryota; kingdom Metazoa; phylum Chordata; class Actinopteri; order Gadiformes; family Phycidae; genus Urophycis; species Urophycis tenuis. The sequence goes on along the minus strand of JAXIVH010000005.1, from coordinate 4,627,562 downwards.
CGTGTGCGTGTGTGTGCGTGCGCGTGTGTGTGTTGTTCTCTTTATTAAAGAAGGCAGCCCAGGTGTACGGCTTAATGCCATGGCTTGACCACTTTAAACAAAACTCCGTTTGATCCTATGGGGCTGTGGAAGACGTGTTTGTCGGACTCCTTTGGAGGCTTATCTCGGCCGGTCACATTTAGAACCACAACCGTTTCCCCTTGTACTGCGTGTTGCTCAAATGTCCCGCGCAGCCAAACCCTTCATCGAATGCTATTAAATAGCATTTGAGGTTTTGTCATGTGTTTTTTATTTGTGATGACGTATGCGCCGGCTGACTGTGATGCTGTTTGTGCGAAAGCTTCCAGAGCCTGCACCGTGACCTGGGGCAGACCATCAACGCTGCCAATGATGTGGAAGACCTGAGATGGTGGAGAAACACCCATGGGCCTGGCATGAGCATGAACTGGCCTCAGTTTGAGGTGAATGTCACACTCCCACACTCACTCACTCACTCACTCACACATTGCATCATCCTGTGCATTTCTTGCTATTGCTGTTCTTGATGTTTCCATTGAAAGTACCCATCAAGCGATATATATATAGGAAAATATACAATTCAAGCTTGTATGTGATTCTGAAGGCCTGTGTGGAGCTGGGTGTGTGGCAGAGGGAGAATGCATGCGAAGCAGACAGCTCAGAGCCTTGTTGTGTGACCAGGGTGCTTGAGTGGGCCTTGGAATGTCTGTCGAAGGAATGGGCCAAAGACCCTCTTCCTCATTAAAACACACAGACACACGCACACACACACACACACACACACACTTGGCAGTTGGTGAGCAGCGCTCATTACTCAAGCTACAACGGTTCACAAAAAGAATCTCACGCATGCCCACATTGCTTCACCATAATAACAAAACTAATGATTTGTGTTCATTAATTTATGCTTGATACGTCCCTTCTTGCTTGGTACATAATAAAGGGAGCCGCAGCAGATAGCCAAAATCAACACTGTGGAACAGGGCACACATTTGGGGCCAATTTAGGAAGTCACCAAGTGATCAGCTGATTAGCTTCCACCAGCCAGCCTGCTAAAGTAAAACACAACACGGCGATATGATTAGTTACTTCACGGTGGTGTGGACAGCAGCCCTCCCTCCGTGAGTCCACTCCGTGTAGTATCTCCATTCTGAATGACAGCCTGGGACCAAAGAGAGGCGTGACGTGTTTGTGTGTGAACCTCGTCCAGGAAAACCAAGAGATCGAAACCGGGGTGTCCGTGCGCGTGTGTATGTGTGTCACAAAGCCTGAATGAGAATGGCTTCTCCGGCTACACCTGCCTCCCCCCCCCCCCCCCCCCCCCCCCCCCCTGGAGGGACAGGGCGAGGGAGTTATGGAGGGCTGCTGCTATGTCCTTAGGAATCTCTTTGCATTCCCACAGCTCACGCAGAACACAGAGGGAACCATTGTCTTTGTGATGTGCGGCCTCTCTCGTGCGCACACACACGCACACGCGCGTAATAAACTGCTCTGTGCTTTTATTTCAAACGACTCTATCCTGTTGCAGAACAGTTCCCTCCACGTCTACTTATTCTGTCAGGTAGCGGGGGGGGGGGGGGGGGGGGGGGGGGTCGGGGCGTAGAGAGGGGGTGGTCCACTGCTCCACTGCCACAGCTATGTCTGTGGGTGGCGTACAGTGACACGTTTATCCTTTTGCCTTGGAAATCCTTGGTTAAAAATGCGTTTGTGTGTGTGTGTGTGTGTATATGTGTGTGTGTGTGTTTGTGCATGTGTGTGTGCATGTGTGTGCGTGTGTGTGTGTGTATGTGCGTGTGTGTGTGTGTATGTGCGTGTGTGTGTGTGTGTGCGTGTGTGTGTGTCTGTGTGTGTATGTGTGTGTGTGTGTTTGTGTGTGTGTGTGTGTGTGTGTGTCTGTGTGTGTGTGTGTGTGTGTGTGTGTGCGTGCGTGCGTATGTGTGTGTGTGTGCATGTATGTGCGTGCTCAGGAGTGGTCCCCGGAGGCAAGTCGCTCCATCAGCAGGAAGGAGAAGGTTTGCCGTGACGAGGACAACGTGGTCACCCTCACCAACATCGTGCCGTCCAGCCTGGAGGACGCCCCGTCCACCCCCTCCATCCTGGACACGTGCAGGTAGAATATATACAGTATATATACTGTATGTATGTATAGAGGGAGTCCTCTGGCCGCTAGTCCTCTGGCCTCTAGTCCTCTAGGCTCTAGTCCTCTGGCCGCTAGTCCTCTGGCCACTAGTCCTCTGGCTGCGAGTCCTCTGGCCTCTAGTCCTCTGGCCTCTAGTCCTCTGGCCGCTAGTCCACTAGCCTCTAGTCCTCTGGCCTGTAGTCCTCTGGCCTCTAGTCCTCTGGCCTCTAGTCCACTAGCCTCTAGTCCTCTGGCCACTAGAACGTTGACTTTGGGTGTACCACTACATTTTCAGCAAGACCTTTCACAGACCTTCTCATATGCAAATAGTGAAAAATAGATAAACACCCATGCAGTGGCAGAGTATGCCGGCGGCCCCTTCATACACAATTATTACTGCAAGAAGGCCATGGCCAGTGGGAACCAGCGGAAAGAAAAACGTTGGCAACTGTCATTTTTTTCCTTAAAAAAATATTCATGTGTCTATTTCAAGAATAAAGTCCCATGTCCTAACCTGCAGTACCGTCACCCACCACCGGCGGTACACGGGTTGAAAAACACTGCACCAGATCATCCAGCCCCTAGGGCTCTGCGAGCAGGATGTGGCCAACATCTGAGTCATCTCACAGCTGTTGTCCCCTCAGAAGGGGTGTCTGTGCGTGCGTGTCTGCGTGTGTGTCTGTGTCCTCGTGGAGCTCCCCACCCCCCCACCCCCACCCGCCCCCTGAGGATTTAACTTGCTGCACTTGGCCTGACTTCAGACTCTTAATTGCTAACTAAAATCGCTGACTCAGGCTTCGGGCCGGCTGCGTGTTGTTCTGCTGGAGGGAGGCACACATGTTTTCCCTGGTTTCTTCCTAAAAGAAGCTCTCTCTCTCTCTCTCTCCCTCCCCGCGGTGCCATTAACACACAGTGTCTCCCTCTGTCTCTCATGTCCCCATACACAGCTCCTCCCAGCAGGCCTGGGATCCCTGCTCTCTACGGACCGCCATGAGTCATTATCATGCGCTGCCGTAGGAGTAGTCACTGTTCACAAAGTTAGAGCCTGCCCGGACCGTGACCAGCTAAATCTTGTCAAAGAGGTCACTGAAGGTGGCCTTTACCATGGTAGATTGCGACGGTCAGCAACCACAACGACAGCCATATTTACCTGTCTCTCACCTGGTCAGGAAGGCCCAGTGGCCTCGCGCTGAGCCGGGAGAGGTGCATGATGGGACACCATTTCTACCCTGCAGTCACTTTGTGGTTTAATGTCGGAAATGTATTTCAATACAGTTATTTATTCCCCATTGTTATTGTGCTAATGTTTTGATATCGCCCTGCCCTAATTTAATCCCAACCCAGTTCAGCTCTACAGCTTGTTGAATGACTTCTAGGGCTAATTGTGAGGGCCCTCTTGTGGATAACTCGGGTACTACAAGAGATACATCTCGATTAGCATGGGCCCGGTGTGACTGCATTTTAGGGCCGAAAATGCGTTCAATTCATTGACTGAAGCCGGGGTCCTGTAGAAAACATGGCGCCGCATCAGGCCTGACAACGGCACCACGACCCGGTGAAAGCAAAGCGGTCATCGGTATGATCTGAAACACGGTGCCCGGTGAGTGACACCCCAGCAGAAAAAATGTCCGCCCGCCAGTGACGACGCAATGCCGTCGCTCCGCAGAGGACTCCAGACTCCGGTTGTTGTTGTTGTTCTGAAAAAAGATCAAATCGCCCTAATCCAAAAATATGAAGCCACTCGCTGAGCCCAGCTGTTGCCACGGTCATCAGGGAACTGTTGTCTGTGAAATCCCTGGTCGGTGGTGTCAAACGCTGCTGCGATGCAGCAGAGGAATGGCACACAGAGCCGGGGGGGGGGGCTTTTGATGAGGAGTGTGCGCAATGTGATGCGCGGTCGGTCGTCACGCGGTGTTCATTAACGCCGCGTGTGTCGTTACGCCGACCTTGCCTTGTGTCAGTGTAGGCGTACGCTTCGAGGGTCATGGGTTTCGGTGGAGTGACCCCTGTGACGGATAACCCTGTGGCTCCAGCTGTGTCATCACATCCTGCCCGGGACTGGTGGCTGTAGCGTCCGGCAAGCGAAATTTTGATCGCGGTGAAGGTTAATGACAATTGATACGGGGAACAGGCCACACGCACGGGCAACACGCACGCATGCACTCACGCACGCATGCACACACACACACACACGCACGCACGCACGCACGCACGCACGCACGCACGCACACACACACACACACACACACACACACACACACACACGTACACACACACACACACACCACCCAAAGCCAAGCCTGACTCTGACTCTTTGAAGAATGAACTCTGGTTCATTCCTCAAAACGCCTTTAACTTCAACACACACACATGACATTCATTCACAATCTCTCTCTCTCTCTCTCTTTCTCTCTCTCTCTCTCTCTCTCTCTCTCTCTCTCTCTCTCTCTCTCTCTACCTCCCTCCTGTCCCCAGGGTGAAAGACTATTCATCAGACTGGTCGGACGAGGACGGCTCTAAGAAGGGGCTGGGGGTCAACGGCGTGGTGGAGGTGGAGCAGGAGGAGGAGGATGAGGAGGAGGAGGAGGAGGATAAGGTAGAGGCTGTGCCGGTCCGTGCGCTCTATGATTACACGGGCCAGGAGGCCGACGAGCTGAGCTTTAAAGCAGGTATTAACCCCTACTAATGCCTATTAATCACTCACACTCTGTGGATTTTTTCACGCACAGGAGAGATGTGGCGCAAGCCTACGAGGACACACACACACATACAGTCATGACACACACAGTTATGACACACACACACACACACACACACACACACACACACACACACTTCCTCTGTCCCTACCTACACACATACACACGCACACACACACACACACACACAATTTCATGATAACAGTCATCATATACACATGCCCTTCCTCTGTCCCTATTTTTACATCATGATACACACAGTCATGATACAGGCTAGTATTTTGTCTTTGTAGGAGCTTCTACAAAGCTATAAGGTACATTGTACATGAGTGTATATGACAAGCATGTTTGGCTGTACATAAAAAGAGCACACACACACACATCCAATGTTCATTTGATGTGATACTGAGAAACTCCACTGTATGTTGCATACAGTTTGTGTGAAAAGTTCAGATTATTTGCCAGTCTGGCAAATAATCAGTTGTGGGTCAAAGCTAAGTTTGATGGATGCTTTTATCAATTCTTAAACCTACAATCCATGATGACGTAATAAATACTCGCCAAAGAGGTGCAGATTTATTATTTGAACAAGCCCTGGTATGTTGATATCAATTCATCGATTCAGAATGCTGATTGAATTGATTAATTGTCTATATCAACTGGGGCCGTGTGATGATGACAAAATTAATTGCAGTTTGTCAATTTTATTGTATGATTCGTACAAAACCACCTCTCACGATTACCTAATTGCAGAGGCCCCAAATCGCAATTGCGATTAATATTCAATATTAATATGAATTGACCTTTTTTCTTCAACGTGGAGGCCCGGACCACTTTAAGATGGTTTTCAAATGCGCCCACATTGAATCATGGTCATCAACATCACACAGCATGAGCGATGCGATGCACATGAACACGAACTTACCTCCCCCCCCCCCCCCCCTCACCCCCTCACCCCCTCACCCGTCTCCCTCCGCGCAGGAGAGCAGTTGCTGAAGCTGTCGGAGGAGGATGAGCAGGGCTGGTGCAAAGGCCAGCTGTCCGACGGCCAGGTGGGCCTGTACCCTGCCAACTACGTACAGGTGGTGACGTCATGACACGGCAGCCGGCCCGCCTCAGCCCCGCCCCCTCCTGGTCGACCCGGCCAATGGTACTGGAGAGTTAGACGCCTGGACCAATCGCACCACGCCACCAGAGCCCACGT
>JAXIVH010000005.1:4589022-4619022 GCA_036785325.1 Urophycis tenuis | reverse complement strand
TCTCTCTCTCTCTCTCTCTCTCTCTCTCTCTCTCTCTCTCTCTCTCTCTCTCTCTCTCTCTCTCTCTCTCTCTCTCTCTCTCAGGTGAGAACAAAGGAGACACTGGTCGGGTCAGTGGGATAAGGTAGAGGGTGTGCGAGCTACAACTCCTACAGTGTACACAGGTACCTACAATTTCCAGCTCATCAATAATGTTGGCCACAGCCCTAAAACATGTGTAATTATTACTCCCAATGACCTCTGTATGATTCATACAGGTTGTGTGTTGAAAGTTCAAACTTTAGCCTGCATTGTTTGGCTAATCGTCAGTTGAGTCCAAACTGATGAATATAATTGGTTATTTTGTTGTTATTCTGCCTTGACTTGCACTGTTTCTATTTCGGCCCATCCCTCAGTTTCCAATTCTTTCTTACCGAACCCACAATCCCGTTCTATTAGTCCCATATGTCAAACCATTAGTTTCCAGTGGTGAGGGAGCTCATACATATTTATATCATAACATATAGCTGCATTCAATCTGGAGCATGTACAGGGTTAGAGCTGAAGATTTGACCATTTTGGCACCTTTTTTGGTGCTCTCAGCCTACTGCAAAGCCAAGAGGATGTTGTCTCCCTTCCTGAAACTGTTCTAATGTTGACCGCCAGGGGGGTTATGGGTACACTGGACACACCAATCAGCCTTTAGATGAACATCGACAGACCAAGTGTCTTTAAAGGTTAAAAAACAAACCTGTGTGTGTTCACAACTCTTCTCCGTGGCACCGAAGTGGTGGAACAAGCTCTCTGACAATGTCAGGACTGCAGAGTCACTCCCCATCTTCCGGAAGAGACTCAAGACCCACTTGTTGAGAGTTCACCTGAAACCTGCCCTACCCTCATGCTCTTATTTGTTGTATGTCTTGGCACTTAAATCGCTGTTTGTAATTTGGCACTTTAATTACTCTTTATCTTGGCACTTAGTCAGAGATGTTAGCAATGGTTGACCTAGCAATTGAGATGCTTGAAACTTGCTCCGGTGACTTTCTTACTGTATTAGCAGCAATGAACATTTCACCTTCTGTTTCAACATTTTTTATTGATTTTAAGAGTGAATAGGCGGTGAACAGGAATACAAACAATAAGAGCAATAGAGTATATACATATACATACATATACACACATATACATACACACACATACAGATGTATATACACACACACACATACACATACACGCATACACACACACACACACACACACATAAACATGTACACATAAGTTAAAGTAAATTAAATGAATAATAACAAGAAAATAAATTAAAAATTAAAAAATAAATACATAAAATAAAAAATAAAAAATAATAATAATAAAAAAAAAAAAAAAAAAAAAAAAAAAAATAATAATAATAAAAACCTCTGGACTCTGGCATATGCACATTTGTACCTTAATATAAATAAAAAATAAAAATAGAATATAACAAATCAAATAAAAAGGTTATGAACATTTCACCTTCTTATGACAAATGTACTCTTTGTAAGGCGCTTTGGATAAAAGCGTCTGCTAAATGTAAATGTAAATGTGTGTACGTTGTTCTCACGAATCAGACTTAAGTTTCACATCCTTTGACCAAGTGTCTGTAAAAGCTTAAAATCAAACCTACGTGTGAAAATAAAAATGTAAAAATTTGTTTTGGGCCACGAGTTCTCGGACAGTTCTCGGACGACCCACGGCAACTCTGTTGCTTCCTGTTTAGTGGCGCCGTTGTGTCTGAGCATCGCGGTGAGAGACTCTGTGTGTGAACTCACTAAACACCGAGGCGTTCATACTGAGAAGCCTAAACCTCACTCGGATGCAGACGTCAAAAAATAAAATGATGAAAGATTACTTGGATTACTATGTTGATGATCATATAAGACATATTACCATGTTTACGGCGAACATACGTTTCTCCAGCATAAGCTGTTCTACTTTCTGTAAAAAAAAAGGCCTGCGGTTGCACATTGATTTGTGGTCGTGATTCCTTATTTTTTGTTGTCATTTCCGACATGCCATTGTTGTGTTTTGATTTCCTGTGTTTTCTGATTCGTGGTTGTGTTGTCTGGTTCATGGTTGTGTTGTCTGGTTCGTGGTTGTGTTGTCTGGTTCGTGGTTGTGTTGTCTGGTTCGTGGTTGTGTTGTCTGGTTTGCGGTTGTGTTGTCTGGTTTGCGGTTGTGTTTTTCTATTTGCCATTGTGATTTGCCCTTCAGGGTCACTGCAAGTTCCTCCTCAGCTGTGAACCACAGACTCTCCTTTTGCACACGCTAAGCCCCTTGATGTACTGCATTGTTGACCTTTCAAAGAGGTGTAACACGTTTGTTTGCTCATGTCATTAGTGAATATTCCTGTGATGACTAATAAAGTTAGGCTATGTCTCCATAGCCATACACCATACATGTGCAAGTGAAGGAACTATTTTTTTGTTTCCATAGCTTGACTGTGACAAATTGACTGGCAAAGTACATAGACTCCATCTGGTAGCAAACAGAAACACAAGTGACATGGCATGGGCAACCTAAGACTCAGCGCAGGCCGAATAAGTGCGGGTCTAAAATGGACTAAATTATCAAAAATCATTGTCGTTCTGGAGATCAATTCCACCAGTGGCTCCTTTCTGGCCTTGTGATAATCAAAAAAACACCAGTTGACCATTGATATCCTAATTATGTCACCAGATTACTGTCCACATGTAACAGTATGGGCATCACACAGAATTTAGCGATTACAGTTTTAGTGGACCAATTATGTTTCTGTTAGTTAGGATACTTTAGTTTTAGATTCTACACACTGAAACTGGACAGAATAAGGTATATAAAACACTACTGCCGTCTATTTCATATGGACGAGGGCATTAGGAACTGTTTACATTGTAAACTCTGGGATCGGATCTCTACAGAAAGTGATTGAGATCAGGGCTCTGTTTCGTATGACAGAGGGCCTCAAGGAGATTGTCCATTTGGAGGCCCTAGCCTGACAGGATGTGATGTTATCCCTCACTGAGAGATGATGATCACTCCAAATGATATAAAAAAAAACAATATACATGGGGGCAGAAAATTACTTTGGAGTAAGCTAGCGATTTATGGTCTCTTTTATATGAATCAGGGCATTACTTTTGACTTAAATGATCAACTTGGAGGCTCTATCCCCACAGGAAGTGATGCAATTTGTAGTTGACCTCTTGGGTTCACTTGGGAGTGAGCTAGAGATCTGGGGTCTCGAGGATATATAAGGTTATCAACTGCGGGATGCTGTTTGAGTCCAACGTAATGGCGACCCTGAACGTTGGAAAGTGAAGCCATGGGGTGCCACTCTCAGCTTCAGCATAACGCCGGGGATTCTGTCGAAGCAGCAAAAACCAATGAGTAATGATGATTTTAGATGAGTTACATTGGGCCCTGATTCTTGTGGAGATGCCTTGAATAGTAAGTTAGTCCAAAAAATACAAAAAAAACAACAGTGGTATCTATGCATTCATAACCGATTATACAGCAGAGACTCTCTATTATGAACCACAGGCAATGTTTCCATGAAGACATTGTCACACAAAGCACACCCTAAGCTCCTTCGTCAACTGCATTGCTGAGCACTTAATGGGACAGACAGACAGCCAGACAGACAGAAATACTTTAATGATCCCTGAGGGAAATTGCATTTGTTACAATACTCCAGGGGAAAAAAAGAAGAGACAGACACTCTACGTATAGTAGAGTGTTAGAATATATAAATATACAATATAAACCAACTGGATTGTTACGGCCAGCAGCATTCAAACGGGGTTTGAATGCGGGAGACAATATCGCACATGAACACAAAACACCTGTGGCTGAGCAGGAAGAGTCCAACGTGTTTGTGATTGTGCACAATCACAAACACTTTCAACTGTGACCACCGGTCACAACAGGATGTAATTAAGATGTCTTAACGTTGTAATTACAGATGCACAGACCAGGCTATTTTAAGCCGATGTTGATCTTTTCAAAGCAATTAAATGTATTTGCCTCCATACAAACAAATGACAGGGTACAACTCACTCCATGATAAAAGAATGTTTTCCTCATAGCTCCTCCCTTAGGGTATCCCTATAAAATTAAGCTGGCCAGTCCATGTCCAGCATCCAGCACTCAACTGGAAGTCAGGTAAGCTGAACTTTATTTGTCTTTGTGCACCATGGGGATACTGGAAGGATCAGCTGTGTTCATCTGCTGTGTTCCTGTGTATAGCTGTAGCCTGTTTCAGATTCAAGGAGGAGATCTTGTGATTGGAACCAAGTTTCACCATGACTCCATTCTTCAACCTCATTCTCCTTGCGCTAGCATCCACTGGCATCTTTGCCTTTCCTATGGTAAGTCTCTCTCTCTCTCTCTCTCTCTCTCTCTCTCTCTCTCTCTCTCTCTCTCTCTCTCTCTCTCTCTCTCTCTCTCTCTCTCTCTCTCTCTCTCTCTCTCTCTCTCTCTCTCTCTCTCTCTCTCTCTCTCTCTCTCTCTCTCTCTATCTGTGTTTACAATTCATATGCATGCATGTGCTTGTTGTAGAATGGACCCAAAGGTCAGAATGGCAACAAGGGCCAGGGAAGCAGAGTAACAGGTGAGTGTACTTTATAAAATGGACTACCAATAGAATTGTAGAGGCAAGACATTGCATAATTATGAAGAATGTCTTGAAATGAGACAACGTATGCACACTATGTTCTAGAAATGTGTTTACACATGTGTCTCCAACAGGGGACCCTCCAATGCCGACGTCTGAGATGAGTGCCTCAGAATTAATTGAGAAGACTAACCGCAACGCTGGTAAGTCACGCAAGAACAATGTCCATCATGCATAGAGCACTTCTAGTATGTGTCCATCTCAATTTGTTCCTCATTACATTACTCTCACGTGCTGTAGTCTTGACCAACGTTGTGTATGGAGACATCGCCGTGGAGGAGCACATTAGAAACGCGGACCCGTGCACGGCCATAGGCTGCACGTGGCGAACGGACGACAGTGCTCTGGTCACAGTCCCATACAAGCTGTCCAAAAAGTTTGGTAAGTCTAGCTCCTAGATCAGGCCTATTCGACTAGCGGCCCGGGGGCCGGATACTGCCCGCTTGAAATTTTTTGTGGCCCGCGAGACTGCCAGTAAATAACAGTCTGTGATGTAGGAAAACTATTACATCAACAACGGTTTTGATCTGGACCTAACTCGTAAATATACGCGTGATGCGTAGCCAATCACGCAGCCAAATGCAGCCAATAGCACCAATCACAGCGCTGCTCTGCAGGTTATTTTTTTAGCCATTAGTTGACAAATATTTTGTGCGGCCCACGAACCCCCAGTGATTTTCATATTTGGCCCACTTGCTATTGAAGTTGAATAGCCCTGTCCTAGAGCATTATGATGATTATGCTGCATGGTCACAGACGGCAAGTAGCTGAGACAAAACAATTTGTGTCATCTTCACCGTTGTGACAACATCATCCTGAAATCCCTTTCATGCCGCCCCCCTGCCGGCCTACAGGCAGAAGGGACAGGAGATCCATTCAGCAAGTCCTGCAGTCCTTCCATGATGTGACTTGTATTCGCTTTGCCCAAGCATCTCGCAGGGATGCCAATGCGCTGTCTTTCGAACCTTTATCTGGGTAAAGGCACACACACACACACACACGCACGCATGCACGCACGCACGTGCACACACACATGCAAATCACACTGCCAAATCACTGTTATGTACACTGCCTACCTATATGCTGTGTTGTACTCTATATGTATACAATTAACGTATCCCTCTTTGCTGTTCCCAATAATAAAGTCTTTTGTGAGTGAATATTATTGTTGTGTTGCATTTTGCACTTGGTTAAAAGTGTGTGTGTGTGTTTGTGTGTATGTGTGTGTGTATGTTTGTGTGTGTGTGTGTTTGTGTGTTGGACAGGTGCTGGTCCTATGTAGGTCGTCAGGGCGGTGTGCAGGAAGTCTCTCTCGGGCCTGGTTGTGTTTACAAGAGCGTGATCCAGCATGAGGTTCTCCACGCCCTGGGCTTCCACCACGAGCATTCGCGCTCCGACCGAGATGACTACGTAGAGATCCTCTACGACAACATCCAGCCAGGTCCACTCACTCGCCCAGCCGCCGCCGTTGCCTCCGAGGGGCCGACGGACACGGTCGAAACATAACATGGCGTTCACACCGTCTGGGTTTCGTTTTATGGGTTGAGATGCGTTCGTCCCTCGTTAATGACGTTGAACGAGACGATGCCATCGCTGCTGAATCCCAATTGGCCAGGACATTTTTTTTGTTTTTTTTGTTCTTTGATGCCAGCATTCATTCCCCTTGTTGTCGTTAATGTTATGCTTCTCGCTCTCTCTCTCTCTCTCTCTCTCTCTCTCTCTCTCTCTCTCTCTCTCTCTCTCTCTCTCTCTCTCTCTCTCTCTCTCTATAGGAAGAGAAAACAACTTTAACAAAGTAGACACCCACAACCTAGGCACTCCTTATGACTATCAGTCTGTCATGCAATACAGCAGGTGTGTGTGTGTGTGTGTGTGTGTGTGTGTGTGTGTGTGTGTGTGTGTGTGTGTGTGTGTGTGTGTGTGTGTGTGTGTGTGTATACTATAGTAGAAATGGTTAACCTAGCCATTAGAATGCTTGAAACTTGTTCTGGTGACTTGCTTACTGTATTAACAGCAATTAAATGTTTCACCTTCTGACAAATGTACTTATTGTAAGTCGCTTTGGATAAAAGCGTCTGCTAAATACCCTAAATGTAAATGTAAATGTATGTACAGTATGTGTGTGTGTGTGTGTGTGTGTGTGTGTGTGTGTGTGTGTGTGTGTGTGTGCGTGTGTGTGCGTGTGTGTGTGTGTGTGTGTGTGTGTGTGTGTGTGTGTGTGTGTGTTTAAGAGCCTGACTTTTCTTCCCTGATCACATGTGATTATGTTTATCCATCTATTGTTCAATTACAGATATGCGTTTTCAACGAGTTATGGTGAGCTGGAGACCATTGTTCCCAGAACACCTGTGGATGACCTTGGGAATGCTAAGGAGATGAGTGACAACGACATTGCACGAATCAATGCGCTTTATCAATGTAAGTTAAAAAAAAACCCTACCAAATCAACAGGGAGCCTTTATTGTAGATTCAGTCTACTATAGACACACTCAGAACTCAGAAAGCTGTTCACTGCCAAGTGAACACAACTTCCTCATTTGCACTCAGGAGGAATTTGTCTTGGTGGTTGGTGTGCGACATTAAACAATTAACAAACAACAATAACAATAGACAATAATAAACAACAATTGACACGATGGCGGGCCTAGTATTGTTTAAAAAGTAAGTAAGTGTTTAGAATGTGTTTACAGTGTTTTTGAGTGCAGTAGTGCAGTACTGCATCAGAAACAGTTTTATTGCCAGAGAAGAATTTTATTTTATTTTTGCAAAAAAGAAAAATTCTGCATTATTGTAATGCCTACAGTAAAAATAAAATTCAAGGGCGGTTGGGATCGAGTGCAAGGGTGCAAAGGTTGCAAAGAGTCATTCACTATGTTTACATGCAGCAAGAAATTCGAATTTCTAATCGTATAAGACATTGTTCGGACCTTTAAAGTGCATGTAAACACCTTAATCTGACCTACTTCGGACATCTCAAAATCGGATAACAACACCTAGATAATTCATTCATAGTCGGACTTTTAACGGCATGTATACTCAGCAATCGGATCTGAATCGGATTTTGCATTCTGCGCATGCGCAGCGCCATGCGCAGCGCCACATAGCGTCCGGAGTCAGCCATGCTCCGGCTGTTAATCCGATTCTCTGAAAGGCATGTATACTCGGACAAGTGATCCGGTCTTACGCATGTCATTATCTGATCCGATCAGAAATTCGAATTTCTTGCTGCATGTAAACGTACTGATTGACATTGTCAGTGAGGGTGGGGGGGGGGCTGTGGATTCATTGAGTTCGATATGTACATTACACAAAATCTAAAACTATTGTGTTGTGATTTGATGTTTCTCTATTTGAAGGCAACATCTGAGTTGAAGGCCGATGCTTCTGCTGATGTTGGAATTGCACCAGCTACTCGACTTGAACTTCTTTATACAAGGGATATAGTTACCAACCTTTGGGGTTTCAGTCAGTCTCTTGTCGTAGGCTGACTATTTGTACTCATATTTAGTCATTGAGCAGATGTCTTCATGCAAAGTGAATACCAAGTAAGGCCAAGAAACGTCTGAGCATCATCGCCATAGTCAAAATTTCCAGGTGTTGTATGTTCCAGAGTTCGGACGAGCTATATCAATCAGGCACAAGCTTGCACATTTTTTATTTAGAATTGTTTTGTTAGTGTCTGTGGGTAGCTCGTTAGCGTAGTGTCCGGGGGTGGCAGTAGTTCAGTGGGTAGAGCCGGTGGACAGAGCAGGTCGTCCACTAACTGTAGGGTCGGCGGTTCGATCCCCGTGATCCCCCTCCTCCAACTGTCCACATGTCAAACCCCACAAATGTACTTATCGTAAGTCGTCTGTTAAATGCCCCTTTACCCTTTAAGTCATAATGTAATATCTTTTATTGTTCTTATTTGGTTATCCTGCCTGGTCTCTTTGGTGTGTTTTTCAGGGGTAATGACGGCAATTTGTATGTACATACATATAAGACATACTGAATAAATGGCTAAACAAATACTGTTGTTATTAGTTCATTTGCTCACACTTTGAAAATAAATCTAAAGCAAATTGGTTTTGTTTTAGATTGTCAGTAGTCTTTGAACACACCACAACCAACTTGCAGCGAAATTTGAACCCTAACCAATGGTCAAATCCGAAATTCTTCATCTCAGAAATAAAATGGTCCACTGTTTTGGACATTTACTTTTGAAGGGGTGTTATTTGAAACAGGGCCCGAGACTGCCAATTACACATGTGAATTCTGACAACAAAGACCTCTCCCCTGCCAAATTTGCATAACTTATTCCTTCTTTCTATTCCCTCTTCTCTGGTCTTATGTTCATCACAAAGTGACATCATAACTATGGCACCCTTGCATCAGGGTGTACAACAATGGTGCAAAATTACAGTTTCTCTCATTGGCTAAGCTAGAAAATATCCGTTTTGGGTTGATTACGCCTGTTTGACCTGTTTAAGCGTTTGAAAGGGGTGGAAGTAAATCTATTTAGCCATATATCCATATATCCATGCATTCAATACACAGGCCTACAACATCTGGCCAACAGTTTGTCAAAGACCACATATAAATCCAATTGACCTAACATTCATTCTGATATTTAATCTGCCATTTTCTCAATGACAATTAAGTTTTCCTTTGATGATCCATGAAATCATTTAGGTGGCCACCAAATACATTACAAACCCTGTTCATTAGCCTTTATTCCCGCAATGTGAATACGTGTGTCATCCTATACGGCTAATTTTGTCAGTGCAGGTTTTGTTGCACAAGTGACTAAATGCACGTTTCATGTAGCCGGCCAAACGTCTCAGCTGCACACTTCCTGGTGTTCCACAACAAAAAACACAGCGGTCACATTTCTCTCGTCATCTCATCTTTCATCAATTGCTTCACAACCTCTGGTCGGAACAAATGACCCATACTTATGAAATCCATTCTGTGCAAACCATCCTATGAAGTTACGTCGTGCATCACTCTTCCACGAGACTTGATCTCAAGTGGTGCAGTGCTTCAACAAAAGACCTTTTCAGCTCCCTTGTTTCCTCTTGAGATGTTGACAGATGCTACTGTGTGATGATCGCTGATGATCGCTGATCGCGAAGAAACGAGGTATACCGCAACACAACACTGGCAATGACGGTGAATTATGTCTTGTAGGTTTGGGGAATGTAGTTTCTTGTTGTTTCAGAGTTGACAACGAGAACAATGGCTATCTATTGATTGCCCTCTTACCTATTAGATGGCCAACTTCCTTGTTCAGCTGAGTTTCAGGGAAATGCATTCGTTTCTAAGTGACGGTCCACACACACAAATAAATCAACATGCCTCATAACATCTGTCAAACTGAACCGAGTATCCAAAAGGACTAAAAAACAAGAACAAATATATTTTCCAAAGTGCTAATCTACAATGAATCGAACTAGGTGTAGGTGTCAGCATTTTGTCAGCATCAAAACTAAAATCTAGAACAAAAGGGCTACGAGGATAAATATATAGCATGGACAATCCACATGCATGCGCATTAAAGTGGACAATTATTTAGAGCCCCCCCTGAATGTGTCAGGTCAGGCTACCAGGGGGGGTAGCCTGCATATTTGTTGTAGGCTTAAATTATGCCTTCATTTAAGTGGGATATTTAATAATCAATGGATAGTATATAGTATAATGCATAGTGCATATCCATCTCATGTCATCCATTTCCGTGAGTTTCACAGAAATTTCAGTGATTCCGTGGGCCCACCACAGATTTTGAGTTCAGTGTCTGTGGCTATTTCACGGATTCCTGTGAGACCATGTTGCTAAAAACATGTTGTAGTCTAAAGGTATTCTAAAAAGTGTAGTATACATGTGCATACACCTCTCTATAAGATAAGATATTCCTTTATTAATTCCCCTTAAGAGAAATTCACATTGACCAGCAGTACAAGGGGATGGAGGAGTGCAAGTGGCCGCGCTCCTGGCCTTTGTTTTAATGACAAATGGAGTACAGAGGGCGCCAGATTATTTGCGCATTTAAAAATTATTTTTAGAAAAGAAAACTTAATAAAACTGTCAAAACTTAATAACTTATATTTTTGTAACATTAAACAGTGATGTGATGTTATTGGTTTCTGGTCCATTATTTTCAGTGCCTGTTTGTATAATGATGTGACTGGTTTGACGGTTGTCTGGGTGGCTTGGCCCCATACGGTATGATAATTGAGAGAGTATCATTGCATGAAAGAACAATAAAGCTGTGTTGACCGGTAAGTGATGTCTTATGAATCTGAAGCAGTTCAGGTTTGTCCGGACAGTCTTGCAGAGTTTCTTAACCTGTTTTTTGAAATTAAGTTGTGAGTCTAAAATAATGAATTTAAATGTATTATTTTAGACTTAAATTTATAAATTTATTTAAATTTATTTTAAAAATAAATTTAAATTCATCCACTTCCTCTATAGCCCCTTAATTTTAATGGTGCATTTGCCTTTACCTCTTATAGAGAAACACATTGAGTCTTTTTGATGTTAAGCGTCAGGTGGTTGTCTTTGAGCCATTGGGATACTCCCTCCATTTCCTTGGTCAGGACCTCTGCTGCTGCACCTGGTGTTCTAGCTGGTGCATATAAGACTGTTTCGTCAGCATACATTTGGCAGTTTAATGACTGACAGCATGTTGGTAGGTCATTGATATACAGACTAAACAGCAGAGGCCCCAGGATGGATCCCTGTGGAACACCCATTGTCGACTAAAGTGGCTTTGAGAGTTCTATGTTTATTTTAACACCTTGCTCTCGATTGGCCAGGTATGAGGCAAACCAACCGATGGCATGTTCAGATCAGGATGAAGAGTAGTTTGTAAAATATGCAGTACTACTACATATCGTAGTCCTTAACGTTGTGCAGGGTGCTGTCACTGAGGAATTAAGAGCTATTCATTGAGCGTAATTTGTTGGAAATAACAGAGCCGTCCGTCAGTTATTAAGGGAGTGAATTGAGCTGTGAGAATAGTGATTGTACCTGTCTGAGCCTATTGTGACATCAGACCCCTCCTGTCTCATTTTGCACCAACGAGGACATCTCTATCTTATCTACAGCATCTTGAATTGGATTTGATATTTTTCTATGAATAACTGTGAGCTGTGCTGTCATATTTCCAAATATGAATTCAAGGTCCATTTCTTTTCCAATCTTTTACTCCAAACCAATTCAACACCATACTGCTTCGTTTGTGAATTTTGTAACCACGTTAGATAATGCATATTTCACTGAAGCTACCTATACAATCAGGAGTGCCCCTAAAGATTCCACCTTTGACATGTCCAACATATCAACAGATACAATCACGCAACCATGGGTCATTTCATCTGACAGCGCGATGAAGGATGTGCACAGAAAATCAACAGCGGAATCGTGGAAAAGGACACAGTCACTCTCCTCTTGTGTGTGAGTGTGTGTGTGTGTGTGTGTGTGTGTGTGTGTGTGTGTGTGTGTGTGTGTGCGTGCATGTGTGTGCGTGTGTGCATGTGTGTGCATGCATGCGTGTGCCCTTTCTGTACTGGTGTTTGCTCTGGAGCCGCATTCCTCTTCCTTGCCACCACCTCAAGCATGCACACAAACAATGAAGGAGGGGTTTCCTGACGCAGCCCTAAATGATCAGAAGTCCTCCCTTGGTCTATAAATGAAGGGGGCTGGAGGCTCTTGTGTGCAGCCTTCAACACTCCTGAAGAGGTAAGGGGATCCCTTTTTATCTTGCTGTCAACCCCTGTACATTGGGCATGCTGACACACAACAGCTGTGCTCACCTCCTGCTGTCTCTTTCGTTTTAGCCCAAATCTCTGCAGATCCTTGGACCGAAGCAGAAGGAAAGATCCAGTGGTTGGAGCCGGGCATCGTCATGACATCCTTCATCGCTCTCGCACTCGTCCTCTCTCTGGTGTCCATTCCTGTCTTCTCCCTGCCCGCCGTAAGACTCTCTGTCTCTCTGTATCTCTCTTCCTCTCATGCATTAATATCTATCGTGCATTAATATCAAATTAAAGGAAGGGGAAAAATATTGTGTGCACATACAGGCACACACACACGCACACATGCATGCATGCACGCACGCAGACGCACAAGTCCACAAGCACACGTGCACAAATACCTCCATGTGTTTTTTTCCTCCCCATGCAGGGCACAAGCAATAGAGCGTCTGGGGAAGATGATGAAAATGAGTTGGGTGAGTTGTACTGTCAGTAAACATGCTGGCCCTGACCACAACAGTTCTGTCTGAATAAGCCCCCACGACGCATATCGACGATGTCTCCTGAACACGTTTTTTCAGGTGATCCTGATGTCATGGCCCCCCAGGAGGGGGCTGCGGACGCCATCGAGGCTGTGAACGTCAGACTAGGTTTGTGGTGGTCCCATGTGGAGGGGGGGGGGGGGGGGGCACAGACCTCGGTCAGTGTGACTCATTCATCCTCCTCTGGTCCCCATGATGCGTCCTGACATACATGTAAATATGCATTCCTACAGGCAGATTAAGGGGAGGACCTCCCATCCTATACGGCGATGTGGCCCAGGATGTTGCCAATCGGAACGCAGATCCCTGCACGGCCAGGGGCTGCACCTGGCCCAAGAGGACCAACGGTTTAGTCTACGTGCCGGTCACCATCTCCTCGAGCTACAGTAATCCAATGTCCAGTCAATCGGCAAAATGGCAGCGGCCGCTGCGCGTTCTGTGCGGCGGGTTTGGCCTCATCCGATTCATCCCGCCTCTCTCTGTCTCTGTTAAGGCTCCGCTGAGCGCTGGGTCATCATTCGAAGCCTGGTGACGTTCCACTCAATCTCCTGCATTCGCTTCGTCTGGCGGAACAATCATCGTGACTACCTCAATTTCGTTCCTCTCACTGGGTAGGGACGCACGTCGCTGCACACACACATACTCCTCCACCGTCTTTCTATTGTTTGTTCACAGAGTTCTGCTTGTGTGTGTCTGTGTGTGTGTGTGTGTGTGTGTGTTTGTGTGTGTGTGTGTGCCTGTGTATGTTTGTGAGAGTGTGTGTGTGTGCGTGTGTGTGTGTGTTTATTTGTGTGTGTGCCTGTGTATGTTTGTGTGTGTGTGTGTGTGTGCCTGTGTATGTTTGTGAGTGTGTGTGTGCACCTGTGTGTGTGTGTGTATGTGTATGTGCGCGCGCATGTGTGTGTGTGTGTGTGTGTGTGTATGTGTGTGTGCGTGCGTGTGTGTGTGTGTGTGTGTGTGTGTGTGTGTGTGTGTTTCTGTATGTGACAGGTGCTGGTCCTACATAGGTCGTCAGGTAGGAGGCCAGATGGTGTCCCTCCAAAAGAACGGGTGCGTTCACCGAGGTGTGATCCAGCATGAGCTTCTGCACGCCATGGGCTTCCACCACGAGCAGGCTCGCTCTGACCGGGACAATTTTGTCAACATCTTAACCAAGAACATTCAGCCTGGTAACCCCACTTACCCCAGCAACTGCCTACTTTCTTTAACAGAGATAAGAATAGAACAAGGGGGGAGGGAAGTTGACGGACGTTAAATTATGTTTCACGATTGCATTACAATTATCTTTTTTTTAATGTGATTTCACAGTTATCACAGCTTAGATTCATGTAATCTCCATTAAAAGAAGATTGGCAGTAAATGTATGAATACAATAATATTGACACCACAATACAATACCTTCATTTTGATCTCTCTTTCTCAATAGACAAATTGAGCAATTTTGTTAAGGTGAATACAAACAACCTGGGCACGCCATATGACTACAACTCCATCATGCATTATGGCAGGTCAGTGTGTGTGCATGGATGATTCAATTTGCACACATAATACTTTTTTTTTTTATTGTGTCAAATACTGTACATGCCTGTCCTGCTAATGCTATTTGAATGGTATAATAACAGGCACATACAGTATGTTCCTACATCTTATTGTTAATCCTCTGCTGCAGATATGCCTTCTCCAAGCAAAGAAGAGTTCTGCCGACCATCATGCCCAAGCCTGATTCCACGGTGCCCATCGGAGAAGCCACAGAGATGAGTGCCAACGACATCCAACGACTCAACGCGCTTTACCGATGCAGTGAGTAAAACATGAATAATCACACTCACAGGCAGCCATTCACCGTCAAACGCAAAGGACGCGGTCAGTGCGGCCACAGATCCCATGCTTCAGTGTCTGACGTGACTTCCCTTACAGACAGCAGCTGAGTTGAAGACGTGAGACGATGCGCTGATGGACGTCGCTATTGACCACAGCAGCTCCTTCGGGTTTAAGACGCTGAATTCAATTGAATTGACGCTTTAGTTCCTAGGGTTTGGAATGCAGCTTTGGTCTTTCTCTCCTCTGTCGTTCTCTCTGCTAAATCCAGCCCACCGATGGATCCCGCGGTGCCGCTCGCTCAGCATGCGTCCCGGGACGACTTCCGTCTCGTATTTTAATGGGGAATTATTTGGTTATCTATCCTTTCTGTGACAAGCGTGTTTCGTGTGCTTACTTTGTCCTTAATGACTTCTTAGGGATAAACGTGTAACAACCCATCTGCCCATTCTGCTCTTGGAAGACATACTTAATAAATGCTGTTTGCAAACTGGCCTTGCGTATCTATCTTCCAAGTCTCAGGATAGACTTACTGCAAAAGTCTGGGTTTGGGGTGAGTTTGGATGCAACAACAGACCCAAAAGCTTGTGCGGTAACACTCACACTCACTAACAATGTGGAACAGCAACATAACCTCACCCCAGAACCTCGCGACGGTACAAATGCAAAACTCTGGTGATTGGTACTTGTTCAGGCCTAAGAACCAGATTTAAGGTGCAGGAAACTTATGGCAAGGTCAGTAAGGTGCATTAGTTCCCATTCAAACGCAATCGCTCACCCTGTGAGATCATGTGCATTGTATTTGGTGTGTCTATGAGCTGGGTGATTTTGTAGGGAGGTCGATGCATGTGTACGCGCAGGAGTGAGTGTGCGTGTGTGTGTGTGTGAACAGTGGATTTCTGTACAAAACTTGTGTATAGCAACCCCAGTTTTGGCGGTGTAAGAATGGCTGTAGTTGGACTGGGAACAAAATTTGGCCCTGGCATTTTTTTCCTAGACCGGCCCACCACTGGACCGACGAAACCCCCCCATGAATAACAAACACACAGTCACACCCTGGGGTAACATCTCCAGCAACGTTTTCATAGCTGTCGCTAGTTCTACTTCCACTAACTGCACTAGGGGCACTTCTATTGGCAGCAGCAAACAAATTATCACTTTTAAAACATGTTGCAGCGTTGGCCTGTAGGGCTTTTTGCTTTTTCTCGCGGATCTTCTCCGCTCCCCCTTTCCTCTTTTTGGAACTTCTGACGTCCACAATGATTATTCTTAAGTGCAAGGCTTAAGTGATGCGCTATCACTATATTTCCCCATAAACCTACCGGCTGCTTGGACAAATCCACTTGAGGGGTGGGGCAGGGGGGCGCAATCGTAACACACACTGAACCTGTCATGAAGAGGCCAAAAATATTGACCTGTCATCCCTCCCCCCCCCCCCCCCAAGCCAAATGGATGCAACTGAATTTATACATGACGGGCCGCAACATGGGCCACGCTGCTCAAATAAATAACTTAAACATTTTGCCATTTAAAAAAAATACATTAATTTAAAAAAAAATCTCGGAGTCCACCGGCCCAGATGTGGACCGGCCCACCGGGCATTTGCCTGGTTGTACAGATTGCCAGTCCGAGCCTAGTGCTAACAGCAGCAAGGCAAGTCAGGCGACCACGCAAGGCGGCACCTGAGAAGGAAAATATCAAAGCCGAGCTGTACTGCTCACCATGACTACGAACTTAACCGTCAGCTCTCTATCTCAGTTTAAAAACCGCCTCAACTATAAGTCTGAAAACTAAATACTAAATCCGAATAAACATTTTAACATCTAACCTAACATTGTGTTTTTTTTTCTTTTAAGTATAGCTTATTTTTTTAAACAGATTTAAAAAAAAAATTCAGGAGGATATACCTTTAGGTTTTTAGTCTCCAATAAGGCCTACCTTTTCTTTTCAACGTGGTGTCTGTCAGGACGGGGCTGCTGAACACCAGCAGTCGTCTATGGTAAAAGATATCAACACAAGAAATAAAACGAAGTGTGGGTGGGAGATAGGGCTGGTTAACAGGGAGACAGAGACACAGAGGGAGACACAGACACAGAGGGAGACACAGGGCATCAGAGAGTGGCGTGGTGCAGAATAAAAGTGTGTAATACAGTCCAAGGGTGAAAGTAGCACAGATAACAAGGTGATGATGAGCTGCAGGTGAGAAAGGAGAGGCTGAAGCTTGTTAATAACAGTGTTAAGAGAAACGTACTCTCGATTGTTTTGTATGCCGTGCCATGTGAAGGAATTGACAATAAAGCTACCTTGAAGCTACGTGACTTTGACTTTGATAACGTGATTATAACATGTGTAACTGCCGTAAGGGTCAGTAAAGGTATAGCTGTGGTTCCTGCTATTAGCATGGAGGGCGGAACTAATCTCCGCAGCTCTATTGTTCGTCCTGCAATTAAAGGGATATTCCGCCATTTTTGGAAATAAGCTCATTTTCCACCGTCCCTCGAGCAAAACAATCGAGCTTTACCCTTTTCCCGTTCAGCCGTTCTGTGAGTCTGGCGGTACAACTTTTAGCTGTAGCTTAGCATAGATCATTGAATCGGATTAGACCATTAGCATCTCGCCCACTAGCATCACGCTTAGAAGTGACTACGATTTCCAGAATTTTTCCCACTTAAAACTTGTCTCTTCTCAAGTTTGAAAGTGCAATAAGACCAATGGAAAATGAAACGTGGCGATTTTCTAGGCTGATTTTACCTGGAACTATACTCTCATTCTGGCGTAATAATCAAGGAAAGTTGCAATGGTACCATGGGCGCAGTGATATGACGCAGCGCCTCAATAGTCCCTGTAGGCTTTTTCCGGCAATACAACCAACGTGATTACCAGGACTATACTTTGAGGCGCGTCATATCACTGCGCCCATCGTACCTTTGCAACTTTCCTTGATTATTACGCCAGAATGAGAGTATAGTTCCGGGTAAAATCGTAGTCACTTCTAAGCGTGATGCTAGCGGGCGAGATGCTAATGGTCTAATCCGTTTCAATGATCTATGCTAAGCTACAGCTAAAAGTTGTACCGCCAGACTCACAGAACGGCTGGATGAACAGGAAAAGGGTAAAGCTCGATTGTTTTGCTCGAGGGAAGGTGGAAAATGACCTTATTTCCAAAAATGGCGGAATATCCCTTTAAGAGCATAGCACCTTAATATTAAGCGCGAAATTATCACAAGAGTGTGTCCACAAGACAAGAGCAACGACAACAAGGTAATAGCAGCACAAGACAACGCAAATTAGTAGCAATACAAAGTTAAGAAAACATGTTGTATGAAGATTTAATGTTATTTACTTACCTGTAAGACCTGCAGAAGGAAGATTTATAGAGTCGAAGCTAGACGGAGACCGGACAAAGCGAAGGATTTAGCCCTCTCAGTGGAAAGCAGCTGACGAGGTAATGTTATATTATGCTAATTGTTTGTTATGCTAGCTAACTGACTAATGTATTAACTATCTATATATGTTGTAAATAATTAAGAATGTTATGAAGACGTACATGTATGCATTTTATTAATTCATTTTTATTGGTTTTCTCAACCCAGTCTCACGGGTTGCCTGTTGGTAAATAAACCCTGTATACATTCAAGACTTGCATCGTTGTGATTACTGAGTGGAGCTACAACATGTATTGGGCAGGCCTACATATTCATTAGGTATATGGAAATTAAGCTCTATTAAAAGAGATTGATAGCTTTTTTTTTTTTCTAGGGAGAATACGGTGCTACTTTTCGACAATAGAGGGCACTATTTTACCATTTCAAGGAAAGTGAGAATCTTGGATTCCTCACCGCTCCACAGGTATGCACAAACTGGCTGACGCTAATAACAACATAATGTTGACCACTCATTCATTATAAGTGGATTGATTCAGATATGAAAAGAAATAGACCAACAAAATATGTTTTTGTAGTTTAATGTAGGCTATTTTAATATAACAACGAGTAGACTATTGTGTTGAAATGCGCTATACAAATAAAACTGCCTTGCCTTGCCTAGACTATACCAACATGGCCTTCAATATATAGGCCACACTTTTGACTATAGGCCTATCGATTGACCTATTTGTAATGAAATGTGCATAAAAGCACACATAACACACCCCCACATCCACAACTTTGGGTGAATTTCATTTAATGAATGCTAGTCCTGTTATACCAAACATCAACGGCCATTGAGAACTGCTCTGAAATGAACTGAAAAAAAGAAGAATATATATATATATATATATATATATATATATATATATATATATATATATATATATATATATATATATATATATATATATATATATACCATCAACTTCTCAATCCATCTTCTCAAAATATACTCATAATGTTTTTTCAAAGGCATTTGCTTTTAAAAGGTTAAATGAAATCATGGTCCAGTTTTTGGTCTGGTCTGCTATTCATGTACAATTTTATGTTATCTCAAAACCCAACTGTACAGGAACCCAACAAACATGTATACATGAAAGCTGTTGTAAAGCCTTAAATGACATCGGATAAGGTGATGGTCCATCGTTGAGGTTAGATTCAGCATGAGGTGCTAACCCTGCAGGTTACATAAACAACCACTAACCTTCGGAGATGCTGTTTCCATCTTGTGCACCTGACTGTGAGCCCCCTAGTCTCACATACTCCTCCCTGTTGCACATGCGTCTCTGCTACCCACAAACATACACACAGAAACATACACACATACATCGCTAGCAACTATGATATACAGCGCTGTGAATTATTTAAAGAAACCATATGGGTGTCTGTGTGAGTGTGTGTACGGGGAAGTATTGGATTTCACCTATACACTAGAGATAGAACATGCACACACACCACACGCACGCACACACACACACATACACATATACACACACACACACAGGTAGAGAGGAAGAGAGAGATAACATTACTTTGGATGGACAAGGGAAAAGCCATTTAGTGGCCTTTCGAGAATCGTGAGGTATCAATGTGATCTGTGTGTATCCAGCAGGAGTTGGGGGTGTGAGCGTCTGTAAGCAGAGGCCGCTCTATGAAAACTTGCCTTCTTGTCATGAAATGACCTTTAAGATGGCAGTGGTGTTCAGGTGTGATATATAGAATTGTGTAGGTGTCTGGGTTGGTGTGTGTGTGTGTGTGTATGTTTTATGTGTATGTTGTACCCCCCTTAACCCCCCCCCCCCCACACACACACACACACACACACACACTAAGGCTGGTTGTGAGTGGGAGTGAAGATGAGTGGTATCTTAGCAACAGCACATTTACAGAGGAGAGGGTAGAAGGCATCAGTGAAGGTGGATGGCATATCTAACTAACAAGAGATCACGTGTGCGCACACACACACACACACACACACACACACACACACTTAAATACACACTCATGCTCGCATACAAAACACTAATGGGCTAATTAGATACCTGAAGTCCCTGTCCCATGACAATGAGCTTTCCAGGCTCATCATGGGTACTGCTGGGCAATATAAAGTTCCATATGGTATTTATAGAAGAATATACAAGAATGTACATGTAAATAATAAATAATAAACATTTCTGGGTATTCTATTTCTATTTCAGTAAATTATGTTGTTGTTTTTCCTTACTCACGTTAAGTAAAACAACCTCAAAACCACGAGGCTTACAGAGCGATGCTGGATCACAATTCAAAGTCAGTTCAGTCAAAGGAGAGGACAAGGCCAAACCCCCCACCAAAAATCTGCTCATTAATCAAACATGTCTCACATTCTCATCCCCATGTTATATTTCCCCTCCTGGTCTCCATAGGTAGTGGCTTCAACAGCATGGAACATGTGCATGGTCCTCCAGATATTAAGACAGAAGGTCGTTCCATTGTACTCTCCAGTCACACATTCCTTTTGTCACGAGCAGTTCTACAGGATGGCCTCGGTTGAAGGAACACCCATCCCTTCCCTTTGTAGAAGTCAGAGAGGCTGAGTCTGAGATGTAAAATGATGATGATGATATTCCACCAGATAGGGGTACCTTTTTGGATGCACAGATGCTGTTAGCTAATGCAAGACATCGGGTTGTTACGTTTGATTGACCAGGGGTATTTCAATACAACCACCAATTCACATTTTGGCTAACGCCACCTAAGTAAAAAAAAAACAAAAAAAACAAGGCTGAGCATTTCAGACCTTTTGATATATTGACCAAACAGAAGCCTGTGATTGTTGTTTGCTGTATTTTTTCAGATAGGTTCAGGTAGTGCGTCAAATATTTGTATTTTTCTCTGGCCTCTGGCTGAAAGCCATTCCTACTATGGCTAACGTTTGACACGTGCCGTGCTCCCCATCCACCCCTGCCTTTCTCCTTCGCGTACCCCTCTCTCCCTGCGCACCACTCATTTAGATGTCACACCTCCACTCTGCCATCTCTCTATCTCTTTCCATCCCTTTCCCTGTCTGACAGCGTCACACCTCCAGCATGGCTGTTTGTCTCTTCCGGGGTGTGAATGGGATACGAACCACAAGGGCATCGGGATATCTGATGGAATACAAGCATTGGATGTTTCCAAAGTTCTTGTTGCGAGTCCTCAAAGTCGAGCTCAGACTTTTGGGTTTTGCTGAGTAGGCGGTTGTCACAGTGATTTCAAATTCACGAAATACTAACGGGAGAAGAGTTAATAATGTTCTGGCGGTGCGCAACTTCACTAAAACTGAAGCATTTATATATGAGAAAATGCCAGCAAGGGAATGAAGGGCCCAAGTTCCTTCACCGTTGACTAGAGTTTGATGGATTATTTTTCATTTCTTTTATCCATCAAATGATTAATTATGCTCTAAAAGGAAGTCTCAATTTATCATGTATCACATTGACCCATATCAGACATGCCTCATTGTTTAGAATGTATGGTGTTAAAAAAAAAAATCCTACATGCCATAAAGACCCCAGACATTTATGGGAACGCACATCTGTATATTTTCAATAGCGTTGCTGAATGCTTTTTTCTCTTAACATCTTGTCCTCTCTGCACTTCTGTAAACTCACATTGAATATAGACACAGCGTTGTTGTTCCAACGTTGTCCCAAGTCCCTTTCAAGCAACGTTGTTGAATAACTATCATTTGGCAGTGCCACATTTGATGAGCTACAGTGTGCAATGCGGTGTGACACATTTCGTCCCCCCACAGCCAGTCCCTTGATGCTGGTGAAGGGGAGGCAGGCATCAGCAAGGAGTAGACGGCATCCCCCGCTGGACAGCAGCCCGCGACTGGCAGCACTTGACAGTAAACAGTACGTGTGCCCTGGCACCTCATTCAGCAACTTGGACTTCCCTATGGACGGCTGCCTCTGCTGCCTGCCCTGCTTTAACCGGCACTGGACACACAGATGGATGGAAGGGATGCTGTTGGATGGCAGAGCACGGATGGTACAGCAATAGGGGGGCGGGGGGCATAAAACTGGTGGTTAAGGAGAAGGTTGTCTTATGTGTGTGTGTGTGTGTGTGTGTGTGTGTGTGTTTGCACTTGCATTCAGGCGCGCGTGTGTGTGCGTGTATTTGCACATGCATGCGGGTGCATGTGTGTGTGTGTGTATGTGTGTGTGTGTGTGTGTGTGTGTGGGTGTGTGTGTGTGTGTGTATGCCTACCACTCTCGGCCTGCACAGATGGCTGAGCACCATGAAGACACCTCGGGAGAGGCACGGATGAGATGAGATATAGAGACAGGGGTGGCGAGGGGCTGGAGGAGTGAGGATAGATGGAGGAGGAAGAGGAGAGGGCTAGGAAACAGCGGAGGGAACAGGAAACAGGAAGCATGTGTGGGAATAGGCTGAGGGCACCCAGGAGGGCTACTAGAATAAATGGAAAGAAAATACCCACCTCATGTGCAAAAGATCTTCTTTTTTTTTACCTTGATGCACACATTCCACCTCATAAGGAACCTATTGATTGCCCATGGATTCGTAGAACGCATACTATGTTCCTGTTGTCATTGTGTATCTGTCGTAGGTTCTCAGATGATGAATGGGTCTTCTGAAGATGTATTCTTAGAAACTCCTATACATTCGGGGATTGTACAGTGTGACTGGATGAAGAGTGGGCTGTTGGATGGTTCTTAACAGAGCATGTCCGTTCACAGCACACACACATGCGCACGCACACACACATGCACACACACACACACACGCACACATATACACATGCAGACACAGACACAGACACACACACACACACACACACACACACACACACACACACACACACACACACACACACAAACACAAACACGCATACACACAGACATGCACACTGTAATTGGACTCAAAGGATCAGAGTTGTCCAACCACAGTCATAGGATTATGCTGAAATATGGCATAAATTGCCAGTGTGCCCCGCCTCGTCTCGCTACTTGCTGTTGTGAGGAGGTCTGCATGGAGTATACTCTACACCAGTGGTTCTCAACCTTTTTTCAGTGATGTACCCCCTGTGAAATATTTTTTCAGCCAAGTACCCCCTAACCAGCGCAAAGCATTTTTAGTTGAGAAAAAAAAGACTTAAAACAGAGAACTGTGCCATCAGTGTCTAATTTATTAAACTTTGGAACTGATAAACGCATACGAAATTCAAACATTTGGAAAAAAAACTATTTAGAACATTTTAAATGTTAATAATCCATGACAACATTTTTGACTAAATTAACAGGCGATGGCAGCTGGCATGTGACAGGTTGGGTCAAACCATCCTGATATGGGGGGGACTCTGGGTTTTTAGGATAATGAAATTGAATAGCCTACTGAAATACAAAATTCATTTTATGAACTTATATTTTCCTGAAATATTTATTAAATGATTATTTTTAAAGGATTTTTGCATGGATGCTACTTTTTTAAATATATGTACATTTTAAAATCTCACGTACCCCCTGGAGTGCCTTCACGTACCCCCATTTGAGAACCACTGCTCTACACGGAGACAAGAGACACAGAAAGATGGAGACCACTTGTTACAGTGTTTCTTCTTCATTGCCTGTAATGCTGTGCAGCTGTTCAAATGGGTCATTGAAATTCAAACATCAAACAATAAAGGAATCCTCAGAAAGCTCCCCATCTATCTATCTATCTATCTATCTATCTATCTATCTATCTATCTATCTATCTATCTATCTATCTATCTATCTATCTGTTTTTCTGTCTGTCTGTCTGTCTCTCTCTCTATTGAGTGTTTGTCTGTCACTCTGTTTGTCTGTCAGTCTATAAATTTCATGGCTTGTCGTTGCTTGAAATGTGCACATTATTCATTAACGTCCTATCAAAACACATCATTTATCATATAATTTAATAAATGATACAGTTAGTGCTACAGAAAGTGATTGGTTCCAGAATCCTGGGCAGATTTACAATTGCAAAGTGTGTCGGCACGCTTAAGGGAGGACATAAACCGTGTCTTATATCAGCCCACGTCAACTGGCTTATATTTAGACAACCGTCAGCACACAGAAGTAAACAAAAGACAAAATAGAGAAGCTAGAGCATGGATTAACATAATTCTATTTATGGAAAAGCCCCGTGTTAGTGATACGAGGTCTCAGACACTGTACACATACACACGCACGTTGAAATGATCCGAGGAGTATTCTACCGTTATATCAAACAGGCTCCCAATGTTTGCAACAGTGTGATACAACTCTGTTTCTCCTGTGTGTGACGAGCTCTGTTGGTCAATTGGTTTTGGTTTATCACCTATAGGCATTCAGCGGATTCGGAGCATTGAAATACAAAAGAAATACAAAGACGTATTTGAGAATACACTTGAGACCTTGAGGTTTTTTTCTCCCAGACCGTAGAGGCACGATGGGTTTTGATGGTCGTGTCAAGACACAAGGTGGCTCTGAAGCTGGACGGACTCCATTACATCTGTCCCCTCATTCATAATTCATCTCATGCAGTGCCTGGCTCTCCATTAATTGGTGTTTCCTTGTTTTCGTATTTCTGTGCGCGTGTCTGCGTGCGTATGTGTGTGTGTGCGCGTGTGCACGTGTGCGCATGTTGGTTGCTATTGAATGAGGTAAATCTGTTGTGTTGTGCTTTGTGTATTCATGCCCCGTGATTCATTGCAGCATACAAAGCGTTGCCATAGCAGGCGTCACCATGTATTCACAGGCGTTACGTGCCCGGTGACGACGGCCACGTTGTACACACACACACACACACGCGCGCGCGCCCCGCGCCGTCATCAGTCGCGGAGCTACACCGTCGAGCGTTGAGGAGCCCCCCCCCCCCCCCCGCAGCCGTGGGGCTGAGCAGGCCCCCTGACAACACAATGGGACGGATCACCTGCGAGCGCCTGTTGCTCAATAACGTGCCTTCAAAGCAATCCTCAGCGCTGTTGTTCAGCCGCTTCCCTGGTCAGGTGCAGGCAGTCCAGAGCGGGTGCGCCGCTCGTGTTTACGTCTGAGCCAGATCAATCAGAAAAAGCCTCCAGTCCAGATGACCAGCCAGTCGATCGCGCCTCCCCCACCACCCCCCCCGCCATCTCTGTTGAGAGTGTAGCAGCTGTAGATGTTCCTGTCAGCCTGTGTCAGACCGACGGAGCAGAATGCTCGGCTCAGTGTTTTTGCCAGCGTCGCTGCTCTGTTTGGGAGGAACTGGCGTCCGGGGGTTAGACTACTTGTTGTTGTTGTTGTTGTTGTTGTGGTTGTTGTTGTGGTGGTGGTGCGCCGCTACGGACGCGTCTGCCGAATCCCATCTGAAATCCCGTCGGCCCGTCGGCGCTAGCGTGCTACGCTGTCGAGCGTCTGTCTTAATGAGGCCGCGAGGCTGCGACGTGATAATGGGTCACTTTCACATTTCACACCTCCCGCGGAAAAAAAAAGAAGAAACAAAGACATAAAAAAAAAAAAAAAAACGAAAGTGTTTCTTTTATTTGAAATCTCACCGCGACGGTGAGGCGCGCTGCGCCCGTTCTCTCTGCCAACGCTCGCGTACCGTTCAAACCGTCCGTCCCGATGGAGCGCCCCCCCCCCCCCCCCCCCCCCCGGCCTCCCATTGGTCCACACGCCAAGGCGAGTCACCACGGCGGTACTAAACCCAAGAGAAGGGGCCCTGGAGTGGTGTAGGGGCCAGGAACACTGCAGTCCCCGCACGCTCCGTTGACTTGGAGAGAGGAGACTGCAGGCTGACGGAAGCATCTTCCATCTGCTCTGCTCCAGTCATTCGTTCCTTCAGTGCTTTAAAGGCTGAAAGCCTTTGGTCCCAACATACATACAACCTTAATTATATATATATATTTATAACATGATATATGTGTGTGTCTATTCAACTATACTATCAATATATTGTCTAATAATGACAGTGATCTACATTAATTGAACAATAAATACTACCAATACATTGTCATTAGCAGTCATCGATACCCTATCTTGATTGAAAGATACACAGACGGAGAAAGAGCTAGAATACCTTGAAATGGGATACCCGGAAATGGCGGCCGATAGAATAGACGGAGCAAAGTGCTGGAGGAGTGACCCGCTGACATTTAATACAAGCTGAGATGTCAGAATGAAAGTTCAGCAATCAGCAAACGTAAGAGTCAAAAAGTACCAGACTGGACGTTAGGGGTTGCATACCTGCTTCTTCTCTTCAACATCATCATCCGCTTCTTCATCATCATCATCTTCATCACCAACATCATCATTTTCGGCATTATCGTCATCATCGTCAGCGCAATCCCCATCGTTGGCGTCGTCATCATCATCATCATCATCGTCATTGTTGGCATCAACTCAACCTTCATCATCAACACCACCCCCATCACCGTCGTCATCCTCCTGGTCATCCTCCTCTTCCTCATCGTGTCTACATTGCAGTGCCAGCTCCCTGGTGGCGTGCTGCAGCGCGGCGTCCAGCAGACAGATGGCGTTCGCACCGTGAGCGCTGCCGAGAGAGTCGCCGTCGGACGGCCGGACGCTCGCCACTCATTATCACCACACGCTTCCCCTCCCCCCCGAGGTATCCGTCCTTGCCACAGCGGTATCCCCTGGGGGGCATCCATCAAACGTGGTGAGGCGTGCCGCCTCTCAGGGGAGCCGGGACTGTTTCTCTGGTTGAAAATGTGTTTCCAATCCCACTCGGTTCTTTTTTCACCGCGTCTGAACTGGGGGGAAAACAACAAATGCCGATTTATTTTGAGTGTGCGGTAGCCTAACTGATAACGGCTGCATATATGGACTAAGTAGAACACAAACATGATTTACATGTTCATGTATAATGAAGGCTGACACAGCTGAACATTTTAGCATTTTAGGCAATAGCATATTTTGCTCCTGATTCATATTCAGTGTTGATACCAATTGACTGAAGCAGGATGCTGCACAAATAAATTACCAATGATTATGTTGATGTTTGTACGCTGAAAATAATAAATGCTCGGATTACTCTTGCAAACTATGTTTAAAATTAATTAATTAATTATCTATTTATAATTATCTATTTTGTTTAGCGAGCGTTGTATTGTATCTTTCCATTGTGATTGAAATGACTCCATTGTTGGATTATGTATTGTATTCCGTGATGCAACACATAAGCACCACGTTTTATGAACACATCCCCTGGTTTATAATCCGGTCCTTTATGCTAGCTATTAATCCTCAGAGAGACAGGCTTCAGCCCCATGGATATGTGTGTACCCTTCCTGTTGCTGCTCACCTCTGTCACCAAGCCTTCCCCGAGCCTATTATCAACATTATCATCATCATCATTCACACACACACACACACACACACACACACACACACACACACACACACACACACACACACACACACACACACACACACATACACACACACACACACACACACACACACACACACACACACACACACACACACACACACACACACACATACAGGCACACACATACACACACACACACACACACACACACACACACACACACACACACACATACAGGCACACACACGCACACACACACACACACACACACACACACACACACACACACACACACACACACACACACACACACACTATGTGAAGGTGTGCCAGAGAGAGACAGACAGAGAGACAGAGAGAGAGAGAGAGAGAGAGAGAGAGAGAGAGAGAGAGAGAGAGAACTAAAATAGGAGGTAAGGCACAGAATCCAAAGGACACATATCTCATTAGGGGGAGGGGGAGATACAGGTAGAGAGACAGGGGAGCCAGAGAAGGAAAAGGTTACCGTGTTTACATGGAAATGGCAGTCAAAGGTACAGCCGAGGAAGGACAGATGCATGGATGGATGGATGGATGCTAGATAGGTGAAGGGATGACAGCGAGAGGTGGAGGGAGGATGGAGGAGGGA
The DNA here is from genome assembly GCA_036785325.1 of Urophycis tenuis. Taxonomy (NCBI): domain Eukaryota; kingdom Metazoa; phylum Chordata; class Actinopteri; order Gadiformes; family Phycidae; genus Urophycis; species Urophycis tenuis. The sequence goes on along the minus strand of JAXIVH010000005.1, from coordinate 4,590,889 downwards.
GGAGGCGGGGGGAACACATCAAGGAGATGGCGTTCTGATACAGGCAACTTGAAACAGCTCTGCAGTGCCATCCTCCAGGCAGGAAACAGATAGAGACAGCCATGTCAGCAGAACAGCTATTATTGCCATCTCCTCCTGTGTGTGTGTGTGCGTCTGTGCACTTGTGTTGTGTTGTGTATGTGTGTAGGAGTTCTAACTGGAAAGGCGGTGGCGACATTTCCCAGGTGGGGTAGGAAATGTCTAAACTGGAGCTGAAACCCATTAAATGTACTAACAGGATTATAGCCCGGAGCAGCAAAATAAAGTGAAAGCCATCCTTGGTGAACCGTGACAAATAAGTTGAAGTCACGTTGAACGAGAGCCTTTCTGGAGAAACCTGCTCACGCGCCCCTCAAGGCTCGCTCTCATACAAGCTGGAATTTCAAACTCAAAGACAATGGAATTATCCAAGTCAAACAATTGATCTTGCCTCACTTGACGTCATCTCTACAGCTCTTCCATTCAAAGCGGTGACTTTGCCGGCCGGCGTCGGCAACCGAAATGTTCGTCGTCGCCTTGATCTTCGCGAGGAGTGTCTGCTCCCAGGCAGGTGTTTTCTCAAAGGCTCAAAGGACTGAAAGTTTGTCTCTCGAGAGATGAATCCCCCCCCCCCCCCCCCCACCATCCCCTCCCCCTGTTTCTGGTCCTGTGGGTAAGCTGACAGCCGTGTGACAGACCGCGCTCCATCCAAGAGACGTCTCCATCCAAAAGACAAGGGGGGGGGGGAGGGAACACACGCGGGGACACACACACACACACACACACGCTGACTCACACCGACTCTATTTCTTTCTGCGTTTCTTTCCGCCCTGAGCGAGAATGCTCTGCTCTGCGTGCCGAAACAACAACAACAACTGTCCGTTGTCATGTTGTTTATGTTATGTTAAACAGGTGTGGATGGACGGACAGAACATCGCATCGACACAGAACACAAAACGCTCATGATTCGTGGACCCGACGTTCGGGTTCAGCCCGGCGCCGGCCGTCGTGCGGCTGACAGACACGCGCCCGCCGCCATCAGCGGCAGCGGAGGCTGCGGCTTTGACGGGTCCTCCGCACCGCGAGCCGAGCCCACACTGCGCGGCTATATTTAGTTGATACTCTGCCCCATTAAAACAGAGATAATGACGAAACTAGGGCAGCCCACAACACACTTCTCTCTCTCTCTCCGATGACACGAATCACGGACAACCTGCTGCAGCGCTCCACCTCCCCCTCCTCCTCCTCCTCCTCCTCCTCCTCCTCCTCCTCCTCCTCCTCCTCCTCCCGGGGGGGCCGCGCTGGAAACACCGCCGATACCAGGTAAAATAAAGGGACGTGTATCAAGTCCAGTCTGGCCCGGAATGTTCCCTCATATTGAACCATAGAAAGGGTCATCCGCAGAAGCAGGGCAACTGCAGCGAGACGCCCTGGTCACGCTTGACGACCGCAGCGCACCACCACAGAACGACCGAGGTCCTAGGCCGAGTACGCAGTAAAAGGCAAAAAGGCGCGTAGGCCTACCGGGGGGAAAGACCCGGTGCAAAGTTCAAAGCGCCGTGTAGTCCGCCGCTCAGAGCTGGTGAGCGAGAGCGCGGCCGCGCTGTGGGGGGGGGGGGGGGGGGCTTCTTGATCGCGGGCCGACGGCGCTAAGCTAGCAGCGCGGCAGCTGTGTTTGAGTCAACAGTGTTCAAGTTTGATGACTTAGCGCAGCGGTTGATTGCTGTGATGAATAATTAAGCAGCGGGAAATTGGGCTCGGTTTAATGGGAAACGGCTTGTTACGCGTCACGGAGGGACCGCTCGCTCTCTCTCGGCGCGGCGGCGGCGGGGCGCGCGGAGAGAGAGCG
>JAXIVH010000005.1:4541179-4586322 GCA_036785325.1 Urophycis tenuis | reverse complement strand
TCTCAAGCATCAGTTATTGATCTGTCTCGGGGGGATTCAATCAACCAGCTTGTGCATTTTCCCCCCACTATTAATAGAAACCGTGGAGGTCTCAGGAAAGACCGCGGTCTGAATGATGCATTAGAAACACCCAGATATGGAAATAAAAGACCTAACTTTATGGCAACGCGTCTTCGGCTTTCCCCGACACGAAGAGGGTTCCGAGGCCTCATCGGGAGGATAGCGTTTGATGACATGACAAACCCCACAACGCACGGCGTGAGCTCGTTTCCCGTGACTGCCGATCAAATCTGGCGAGGTAACGTGTAACAAGCGTGCAGCGTGGTTGCACACGCAGAGGCAGCTAACACCTCAGAATAGATCTCGTTTGAAGCCATGAAGCGTGAAAAGAAGCATTGCTCTCTTGAAAAAACATTTCTAAAAATCGTTTCTATAAAGAATGATATTATAGAAGGCATGTAGAAAAGAATGGGGAGAAAGAAAAACAAATCAAGCAGTAGTTGTGATTAAACAGACACCCTGCTATAGGTGTGTGTGTAGCCATCCTCTTCTGTAAACTTTGTCTGTGTTTAAATCCTCTGGGTTCTCATTATTGTGAAACATTGTTTGATCCCACCATTTTAATGTTGGTTTTTTTATGCTTTGTGCCCCCGGCAACAGATTCTCCATGGATTGCTGTCTTTCAGTTTAAAAAAAAAAAGAAAAGAAAAGAAAGACTCAAACTGGTGTCATTAAATCTACAAAAAAACGTCTCTTTTTTACAAAGCATCACGCACTTCCACAGACAAGCCAAGCGCGCGTGTGTGTCTGTGTCTGTGCGCGCGTACGTGTGTGGGTGTGTGTGTAAGTGTGTGCGTGTGTGCGTATATGTGTGGAAAGTCAGATGACTCATTCTGTGCACTTCCTCACTTCTCTGCACAAAGTACAATATTTGGTGTGAGTAAGTGCTGCGTCCTGCTGTTTTGTTAAAGGGAGAGAAAATTGCTCCTCCATTAAATACACTGGTAAGCACTTTGGGATCCTAATGATCGGTTGTTATTGCAGTGCCTTAATTACATTAAACTCCACTGTAATTAGCATCCATTTGTGAGCGGTCGATTGAGCAGGGGTGGCCAAGAACAACATTGTGGACCCCACGTTCACGAGTTAAGAGGTGCACACGCGCCACAGACACAGCGACCTCAGTGTTACATCAGGTACGTTGTGTCCCGTGCGATCACATTAGACACGCATTGGGAAAATAAATGATTTGAGGAGCAGCCCCTGGAAACTGTGAACCGACAGTGTTGTGGTTAAAAGCAGGGTGCAATGGAAGCGCCATGGGTAGTGCCATAAAGGGGGCATTAGGAATAATTTTCGTTCTCGAAAAAAACCCAACAACTGAGAGTTAACACAGGAACATTGCAAACTCTGCCATGTTTGAGCCTAATCAGATACATGGATTGGCCCTTTGTTAGATCTCTGTTCTCGATTTAACATTTTATAAGTGCATTATTGATGTGTGCGGAGGAATACAAGGCTGAAGTGCAAGGTGCAATTGAAATAGAGTAGTAATTGGTGTGTTGCAGTGCATTAGGTTCCTATTGATCGAGGGACCTAGACTGAGTCTCATTGATTGTTGTTAAACGGTGAAGTGGCTGATAAATGCAAGGGGGTCATTAATCTAACAAATGTTTTTGTTAATATAACAAAAAATTTTAAGTTAAATGTTTTAAATATTTAAATGTAAAATGTGATTTCAGCAAACACATTTAAAACAGTGAATTAAGTTATATAATATTATATTTCAGAACTGTCATCATAATTTCTTATCTATCATAATTTCATAAAAATAACCCTTGGCCAACTCATAAAAGCCCTTACGTTTGCAGTTATGAAAGTTACGAACTGAGTGTCGGTGGCTTCAAATGACAAATTACTGCTTATCGCCGAAGGTGTCTTCAAAGATATCGACATTGAGATCTTCGAGAGTGACACTTTAAAAACAGTGTATTGCCTATCTCAATCTTGATGTAGGATTCTGTTCTATAATTATTGTTATCATTATATCCCTACTGGCACTATCCACATCATACAGTCAGGAAACTGAACACAGGGGGGAAAGAAAATCGATAGATGGAAAAAAATGGAAATATATATAAATATAATTCAAAATTAATAAATACATTATAAATATGTAATTTGTATATAGTATATAGCAATTAGTAAGTGTATAAAGATACAATAATACTATTCATTCAGAGGTATCAAAATCGATAATCCTGAACAAAAACATCAAAATCAAAACTATAATGTTAATTGTACTCATTACTTTTTTAAGTACTGCATGTAATGAATATGAATATGTATCATATTAGATATTAACATCGAACATAATAAAATGTTAATGACGAAAACAAAAAAGTAGCGTTACTAACCCCAACCCTGCGCGGAATACAAACTAAGCAAGCAAACGTTTCATCAGACGCTCTGATGACGTGCCCTTGTTCCATCAATATTGGTGCAGTGCGCAATAGCTGTGGCCCAAGCATGCCCATTGTGACCTGCATTCCCCTGGCGGCCGCCAGCGAGCCAGGTCCCCCAGTGAGACCTCTCCCCGGGGGGGCGGGGGGTGGTGGAGGGGGGCTCCGTGATTAGTTGTAGCCATTAGTGCCGCCGGCTGTACTGTGAGCGGGCGAAAGCTCCGCCCCCTTCGCCAGCCCCTTGGTTGGTTCATTGGAGCGGGACGCAGGAACAACACGGGGCTTGTCTACCATAATAAAAGACCTATTAATACCTCGCTCCTATGCTGAGAGCAATCTGCTCCAATGGTTAAAAAAAAAGAAAAAAAGAGCGGGCCAGCGGGGAGAAGTGTGGCGGTTAACTTTGCGCGGTGCGTTTAATTGACTCACACACACACTCCCACGCGGGCACACGCAGCCATTCACGCACAAATGTGTGAGGTCACACACAGAAACACACACACACACACACACAAACACACACAGCGGTTGCAGTGTCAAACTTATCTTTAAACGCACAGACTTGAACTAGTTTTGGACCAGTTCAAGAGGAGAGGGGGGGGGGGGGGGGTTGTCTGATGCGGTGGCAGAGGCAGAATGGTAGGACATATTACAGAGGGAAGAAAGTCCTACAGGGTGAGGCAGCGGTAGAGGCAGAATGGTAGGACATATTACAGAGGGAAGAAAGTCCTACAGGGTGAGGCAGCGGTAGAGGCAGAATGGTAGGACATATTACAGAGGGAAGAAAGTCCTACAGGGTGAGGCAGCAGTAGAGGCAGAATGGTAGGGCATAATATTACCCAGAGACAGAGTCCTAATGGATGAGCCGTGGAAGGAATCCAGCAGTCCCCTGGGGGCGAGTAACGCTTGGTAGTAATAAGTATTTAATGTGGATGCTGTGCGCAATCAATAGGAACCGAATGGGGGAGCAAAGTGAATCCAACATGTTTAGGATGAACTCCGTTCATAGTCCCTGGCAATCCTGGTTTATTCCAATACATGTCAGCCTGTTCGTAGGCTCTTGCCGGAGCCCGGCCTATATCGTATTTTAGGTGTCAAAGATGATGTACAGCATGAACCAAAATAGAGGATAGATAATATCAATAGTATTATAATCATCTTGTTGTGTGTTTGACGCACTGGAGGCAACAATAAAACTGGTTTCTGTAAGTGTTGTCGACTGATAACATGTGTGCCTGTGTGGTGGCAAACAAGATGGTTTCTGGTTGACATATGTCTGATCATTGGGTGAATGTCTCCACCTGTACAGCAATGAAAGGTTGTACACGTGTCTTTTGAATGAAAGGCTCTACTAGAGCAGAATAGAGGCCTTTTGGATGAAAGGCTCTGATAGAATACAATAAATGCCTGTTGAATGAAAGGCTTGACTACAATACATTCTATTTAATGATGGGCTCTACCAGAACACAATAGATAATAATAATAATAATAATACATTTTATTTATAAGGCGCCTTTCAGGACACTCAAGGTCACCTAACAAGCATAAAAGCATAAAACAATCAAAGGACACAGATTAAAACAGATTTAAAAAGGCACAGAGCTTGCAGCAGATATTAAGTCCATGTGTGAGTAGGCCTGCCTGAAAAAATGCGTTTTGAGGTGGGATTTGAAGGTGAGAGGTGAGTCCATATTTCTAATGTCCGGGGGAAGGCTATTCCATTGAATGACGGACTCTACCGGAACACAATAGATGTCCATTGAATGACGAGCTCTACCAGAACACAATAGATGTCTATTGAATGACGGGCTCTACCGGAACACAATAGATGTCTATTGAATGACGGGCTCTACCGGAACACAATAGATGTCCATCGAATGACGGGCTCTACCAGAACACAATAGATGTCCATTGAATGACGGACTCTACTGGAACACAATAGATGTCTATTGAATGACGGGCTCTACCGGAACACAATAGATGTCTATTGAACGACGGGCTCTACCGGAACACAATAGATGTCCATCGAATGACGGGCTCTACCAGAACACAATAGATGTCCATTGAACGACGGGCTCTACTGGAACACAATAGATGTCCATCGAATGACGGGCTCTACCAGAACACAATAGATGTCCATTGAATGACGGGCTCTACCGGAACACAATAGATGTCCATCGAATGACGGGCTCTACCAGAACACAATAGATGTCCATTGAATGACGGACTCTACTGGAACACAATAGATGTCTATTGAATGACGGGCTCTACCGGAACACAATAGATGTCTATTGAACGACGGGCTCTACCGGAACACAATAGATGTCCATCGAATGACGGGCTCTACCAGAACACAATAGATGTCCATTGAACGACGGGCTCTACCGGAACACAATAGATGTCCATCGAATGACGGGCTCTACCAGAACACAATAGATGTCCATTGAATGACGGACTCTACCGGAACACAATAGATGTCGATAGAATGACGGGCTCTACCGGAACACAATAGATGTCTATAGAATGACGGGCTCTACCGGAACACAATAGAAGAATGAAAGACTGTACTTGACTTGAGGCTCTCCTCCTGCAGGTAGGATGCTCCTCCCCGCCGCCCTGATGCTGCCGGTGCTGCTGGCCCTGGGCTGGGCCGGCGGCGCCCGCGGGTTCGCCCGCCTCAACCAGGACGCGGCGCTGCGCTCGGCGTTCTCCGTGGCGCGCACCAACAGCATGGAGGGCGGGCCCAAGATGACGGTGACCTTCGACGCCGTGTACGTCAACATCGGCGGCGACTTCGAGGCCAAGGCCGGCCTGTTCCGCTGCCGCATCCCGGGGGCCTACTTCTTCTCCTTCACCGTGGGCAAGTTCCCCCACAAGGACCTGTCGGTCATGCTGATGAAGAACCGCAACGAGGTGCAGGCCATCGTCTACGAGGAGAACTCCGGCGAGGAGCGCAAGGTAACCGGGGGCGGAGCGTATGGTAACCGGGGGGGGAGCACAAGGTAACTGGGGGCTTGGCGTATGGTAACCGGGGGGGGGGGCACGGGGGGAAGCCCAAGGTAATAGGGTGGGGAGGGGGGAGGGGGGGGCGCAAGGTAACCAGGGGCGGGGCGTATGGTAGAACGGGGTGGGGGGGCGGGGCATATGGTAACCGGGGGGGGGAGGCCAGCGGGGGAGGCCAAAGGTGCCGCACATTGTCCACCTGAGAACTGAGAGAACTGAGAGACGCGGTCTCAGCGTGGTCTCAGTAGCGTCACGCGGCGGATGGGACTCTATAACAGTGAACTGACATGATGACTCATGAACGGTGCCACGGTGGGGATGTTAAACTCTGAAGCCACGGAGGGCCCCGGCCGAGAGACTCTTCTAATTGGATGTTTTATCGCGGCGTGGCTGTCGTCGCGGTCGAAGGGGTGTGTCTGGGTTTGCGACGCGAGCAATCATTTGAGGGAGTCGCGTATCGAGAGCACGGGGCTGGGAGGTCCGAGATGACTGGATTACGCATGTGGACGGTGACGTTGCTTACACACGAGGAAACTCCAAAGTCTTTTGCCGTGTGTCTCTAAAGTATTCAGCGTTACTCCGCAGGTGCAGAGCCAGAGCGTGATGCTGCAGCTGGACTTCGGCGACACCATATGGCTTCGTCTCCACGGCGATCCGCGCTACGCGCTCTACAGCAACACGGGACACTACACCACCTTCAGCGGCTACCTTGTCTACCCCGACACCTACGACTACCAGCAGCACCGCCAACACAGCGCCTACAACTCCCAGCAGGCACTTGAGAAGGAACACACCACTCCCTCCAAAGACAAAATGGCCACGGACCACGACGTGCCGGGACTGACCGACCGCGAGATACAGCAGGAGGAGGAGCGGCACGTGAAGGAGGAGGAAGATGAAGAAGAGGAGGTCGAGGAGGAGGAGGAGGATGAGGACGAAGAGGACGACCAGCGCTCTGCCTTCTCCGTGGGCCGAACCCAGAGCATCATGGGAGTGGACCAGCGGGGCCTGCCCCAGCACCAGCCGGTCAGCTTTGATGCGGCGTTTGTCAACATCGGCGAGGACTTCAACGTGACGCTGGGCGTGTTCACCTGCCGCGTGCCCGGCGCCTACTACTTCTCCTTCAACGTGGGCAAGCTGCCCCACAAGACGCTGTCGGTGAAGCTGATGAAGAACCAGCTGGAGGTCCAGGCTATGATCTACGACGACAGCCAAGGGGAGAAGGCCCTGCAGAGCCAGAGCCTCATGCTGGCCCTGAAGCCAGGGGACACCGTCTGGCTGTACTCCCACCAGAAAGATGGCTTCGGAGCTTACAGCAACCACGCCAAGTACATCACCTTCACCGGCTTCCTGGTGTACCCTGACGTCGCCGCCCCCTCCACCACCAGCAGCCAATCAAAGGCGGGTGAGAGAAAACCCTAGCTGCAGCAGGTGAACCCTAGCTGCCGAGACTGCCGCAGGTGAAGGCCAGGAACTTATATGAGATGGAATAGACTGTAAAACATGGACCAGATCTCAGAAGAAGTGGGGTTCGTGGATTGTAGGCTAAAGTGGTTCAAAGGAGTCTAAGGTTGGTTGCGTCGATGTAGATATATTTTGCCTTGCGGCAGACTTACTATACAGTCTGGGGAACCACCTGTCATCAATGTAGAGCCGCCTGCATCCCCAGGATTTCCCTTCATCCCCAGGATTTCCCCCCATCCTAATGCAGAACCTCATGGACCCATGGATGACTGTTGGTATTAAATGCTAAACAAAAAGTGGAGAAAAAAAAACATTTAACAAAAATTGTTTCTCGTATAGGCCTATTGCTTACGAGGCATGTGAAATTCATGTGGACATTTTTTTGTGTGAAAAGTAGTATTTCTTTTTATATTTCACTCAACAGAATTGGTCACGGAAGGAGAGGGGCATAAAGAAGGTGTCAAGCTGAAGACAATATCCATTCTGCTCCCAATGTCTTTGACCACATGCTTATTATTACCCCGAGGAGACGTGAGCATAATTTATCCTCCAGTTCTGGCAAAAAAATTATCGGATGACGAACACTGTGGAGGAAAAATTAATTGCTCATCTCACGCCAATAAGCCTGTCTGTTAAATTTCAGAGCGCCGAGAGACACACGATGTTGCTCGTGACTTAATTCATTCACCTGCTGTTTCCGCTCGATAGGTGCGATATGAATTAGTACATTTGCTACGGTGCAATATTCCAAAAATGTTTTGGTCGCAATGTAATTTCACATCAAATCAGCGCTTTGTACGCAAAAATACCGGCTGGTTCATTGCTTGCTTACAAGCGAGACCGTTCAATATTGCTATTATAGTGAGTGTCCGAGACTTATTTGGTGTAATGCACCGTGGCAATGAGGCCAGAGTCGTCCGTGGAGAGTTCATCACAAGGCGGCCAGCCCCCCCAGGATTCACACTTCATACCACGCAGACATTCCTCTCTCCTTTCACCGCTAAACTGAACCGAAGCGTGTTAATGCGCGTCTGTCGCCCTAAAGCGTCTGGTGGCTTTAATGTGTTCCCGGTCTATATCTGTAACACGCCCCCACCTGGTGAAAACAGTGGAACAGATGTTTTATGTGAACGCTTTGATTGTGCTTAAATTGGGCCGAATTAAACCAAAATAACAGTCTTTCCTCACCCTTCCACCCAGTGAATACGTTGACCAGACTTACAATTGTGACAGTGATGAAAAAAGGCATCTGAGGTGACTTGTGGGGGGATGAAATTTGTGATTGTGATTCATTTGGCAAACTCAAATGGGAGCTCGTGTTTGTGCATGCATGCCATGGGAAATAAAAAAAAAACGGAAAGGAAATTTCCCACAGCTTAAACAGTCCCAATACATTACTTGTAACAATGTTGTTCTAATGCAACTGGAGGTCTGTACAATGTGTTGGATGTATGCTTCTTATTCTCCAATAAAATAAAAAAAAGCCTGATGTCAATACAAGCTGGGTGAACGTGCACACAAACTATTCAGATACTGCAGCTCGGAAAAAAAAATGTAGATAGTGTAAAACCAGCAAAGATCTTTTCTTAACACACAAACTATATTTAGGTTGGCCTGATCCAACACAAAATAATTATGAAAGGACTATGACTATGGTTTCTGTGAACTGTATATTTTGAATACTTTATTACATGTAAACAAAAGCTTCAAATTCTTGCCTAAATAAAATTGAAGAACGATTTAAAACACAGGCGTCTTGGTCCGGTTATTTGTCATCTTAAAATCATAAAAGACTTTTATCATTACATCTTAAGTTGAAATGGTTAAATGGTTGTCCTCCCAGTGTAAGGGTTTTAGGCTGAATCAAGACAAGAAATGGTTTACACAGCTGATAACCCTTTTGATTAGGAGTGACAGAACCCAACGCAGCATGTAGTGCGGATTAGCTAACAACTCCCCACCTCTGTCGCACGCGACCGACCACCACCACCACCAAAGACCACCAAAGACCACCAAAGACCACCAAAGACCACCAGCACTGTGTTATTCGTTCATTTATTTACATAAATATTTCCAAAGGTTTATCCAGCAGGGTAAGCAGGGGTGGGGGGGGGGGGGGGGGGGGGGTGGGGGTACCCCCTTGACCTCCGCGGACCACTGAGCGGACGGATCTGTGGGTTTACTTCTTCTCGGGGGCCTCCAGCTGGGGGGTGTCCTTGGACGCCCGGTGAGCGGGGAACACCTCCCAGGGGCTGTTGAGGTCAAACTTGCGGAACTCCTGCGCCAGCTCCACGGGCTCGGCCACCACGCGCTTCACCTCGTCATCGTAGCGCACCTGCAGACCGCGGAGCGCCCCCCCCACACACACACAGACGTCATGACGCGGCTGCCGCAGAGCTGCTTTTCAGCTCACTTATTACACTGGAGTGTAGAAGGACTCGTGAGTTAGCAGGATTATTAATAGAGCTTTATCAGATGGTGTGTGTGTGTGTGTATATATATATATATATATTTACACACACGCACCATCTGATAAAACCATCCCTCTCAACTGCAGTTTAAATGAAGCATAATAAGATAGAAAATCATCCAATCCCACCTCAGTGTCTGCGAGTACTCTAGTTGACCCGGCACTGATGAATGTGGGCTGTTTACACTGGAGTACTCGTGTACGTCTGTGAATACGACCCCTCGAACCAGAGAGCCAGTTCGGTGGCGTGGGATTAACGGCGAGGGCGTGCGTGACTCGCGAGCCTCACCTCCACGTATCCCGACAGGGGGAAGTCCTTTCTGAAGGGGTGACCCTCGAAGCCGTAGTCCGTCAGGATGCGCCTCAGGTCTGGGTGGTTGGCGAAGAACACGCCGTACATGTCCCACACCTGGAGGCACGCACACACAAGGCTTTATTTATACACATACACGGACACAATCACACACACACACACACACACACACACACACACACACACACACACACACACACACACACACACACACACACTGCTTCGCTCTCTGGTCATGTCTTATAGAGATGATGCTTGTATATCTGGCTGTTAAAAGTGAAAAAAATAAAAGTGAAAAAAAAATCTAAAAGCAAAGACATGCTTAGCATGTTTCAGGATTTGTCCTTGTTGTTGTAATTCCTATTGATCACCAACAGGTGGAAGTATTTTCTTTAAAACGACTGGTGCAAATTTCAAATCCAACCTCATAAAAAAACAATTGCTCTAGGTGCTCTAGGTCATTTTTCAGCAAACACGAGAAAGGTCTGCAAAATGAAATGCAATAGAAAAACAAAAAAAGTACTGTACATAAATATACAATATGCATCACATTTGACGAAAGGTTAACCAAAAACCTTTTTGACTTTCTACTTTCTTTCCTGCTGCATTTGTATGCCAGATCACAGTGACAACACACTGTCGTGGCGTGTGAGCGCGTCCAGGGAATGCGCCGTGCAGATGGACGCTTGCTCACCTCCCGCTCGTACCAGTTGGCGGCCTGGTGGACACCGACGACCGAGTCCACCGGCGTCAGCTCGTCTGTGTACGTCTTGACGCGGATGCGGGAGTTGTAGCGCAGGGACAACAGGTTGTAGACGATCTGCGAGCCGCCACACAGAAGGAGCACGACAGGTTTCAGAAGCACAAAAGAAAAATACCATCACCACCCAACCTGAGATGCATTTATCTTTTTAAACACACACAATAACGGGCGGAAATACATCAGCGCTTTTAAAATTGAGTGTAAAACAGCCTAGCCATCTATCGGCTATTAAAGGGTAAAGGGGGCATTTAGCAGATGCTTTTGTCCAAAGCGACTTACAATCGGTACATTTAGTGGGGTTCGACATGTGGACAGTTGGAGGAGGAGGGGGGACCAAGGGGATCGAACCGCCGACCCTCCGGTTAGTGGACCACCCGCTCTACCCACTGAACTACTGCCACCCCAAAGGGAGATGCTCTGGTGCAGTCAGTACGTTTACATGCAGCAAGAAATTCGAATTTCTGATCAGATCAGATAATGACATGCGTAAGACCGGATCACTTGTCCGAGTATACATGCCGTTCAGAGAATCGGATTAACAGCCGGAGCATGGCTGACTCCGGACGCTATGTGGCGCTGCACATGTGCAGAATGGCACTGCCCATGCGCAGAATGCAAAATCCGATTCAGATCCGATTGCTGAGTATACATGCCGTTAAAAGTCCGACTATGAACGAATTATCCAGGTGTTGTTATCCGATTTTGAGATGTCCGAAGTAGGTCCGATTAAGGTGTTTACATGCACTTAAAAAGTCCGAACAAGGTCTTATACGATTAGAAATTCGAATTTCTTGCTGCATGTAAACGTACTGAGTGTGTGTAGCTCCACCCCCATCGTGTGTGTGTGTGTGTGTGTGTGTGTGTGAGCCCCACCTCAAAGCGGTTCTGCCGCGTGGGGACGTCTACGGCGGTGAGGTCGATCATGTTGCGGAACTGAGCGTTGGTGTGGTCCCTGAGGAAGGTCAGCATGGGGATCACGCCGTCCGAGTGGATCATCACCTCCAGCTCGTTATAGCAAGTCACCTGGAACACACACACACACACACACAAACACACACACTATGTTACAAACAATGTTGCCCATTCACCGGCTCAGCAACACATAGCGAGTATTGTTCATTTGATTTAGCAAGACACCGCTGTCTGCCGAGGACATTTGTGGACGATACATGCGTGTGCAATGCATTTGTGTTATACATGTAGATCCATGTTATCACAACTTGTAATTAAAGGGATAGTCCAGCTATGTATTACATTGAAGGTGCACGTTGAAGTAGTGGGAAAAGGTTTTAGATAATTGTGTGCAACAACTTGGATTTAACCAACAATAGGCGCCACAAATTACATGTTTGGTTCACTTAGAATAGAATAGAAATACTTTATTAATCCCAAAATGGGAAATTGCAACGTAGCAGCAGCATTAGAATACACAGAATGAATGCAATTAGAAATAAAAAGTGTATGTATGTATATAAAAAATAAAATATATATATATTAAATATATAAATATAAAATATAAACTAAATATAAACTAAAAATGTAAACTAAATATAATCTAAACTAATTTTAGTGCAAGATTTTTAAAGAAACTTTGCGATGTGGTCAGTTGGCAGAGTACAAAACACAACCCCCCTCCCTCCAACTTTGTGCAAATGGTAAATGTTCCTACTAGCTTAATGGCCCCCTAAGTGTTTTAAATCTTTGACTTCAACAACCCCTATACAGACACAAATCATAAGAAGTAATACACAGTTTGACAAACTATCTACATAAATAATACAGAAGAGTAATTCACGAATTCATGAAAAGTTCATCTTAACACAGCAATCCCTACACAATACATAAATCAGCCACATGTTTATATAAGGCTGTGGATAATTCCACTTCAGTCATTTCAACTAACCTGAACCTGCTGGACATATTTGGGCATCATCTCAGCCACATACTCTCCAAATGCTGCGAGCTGGTTGTGAGTAACAGCATCCTTGGGCCGGATCGTGGCTGCAGGTAGGGAAGAGGAAACAAGAAGAAGAAACAAACTTTAGTGTCATTGTAGCTCCAACTCCTTGCCCTAGTAATGCCGTTTCAGATGCATGTTTTGGACCTAGTGTGCATGTTTACATGCACCGTGAACGAGATCGGTCTGTAGAATAATATCATAATAATAGATATGAATAATATAATACGGTGATGCTCCGCTTCATACTCACGTTTGGTTTCAGTGGAAGTGGTTTCCAGTCTCACTTGCTGCTGAAGAATGCATGCACTCCTGTTTGCAACTGGGAATGAATGGTTGACATCATTACATCACCAGGCGTAGACCAATCAGCGTGACAACGATAGATAATAGTATCTTGTATACGGCTGATGGATAGCATGTATTATTACTGCACACATCCCTGCTAACAACGTAAGCGATGTCAAATGCATATGCATGTCAAATGGTATGTGTAGGAGAGCGTTAGCATTAGCTAGCTCAGAGGTCATTCTGGAAACATTGGGTCGCTGGACACGGGACAACTGACCCTTTACAGTTAGCTTCGCATGTCTGCTATATATATTGTGACGATGAACAGAATGGCCAAACATAAAAGGTGTCTAAAATATACCAACCGTTAAGACTTCTCCCGAGCCCTCCACGGACAATTCGCATCAACGACGCCGCCATGTTGGAAAATGTAGTTACGGCTGCGCGTCTGCGCACCTCGTCAACCAGGGTATTTGTGGCACTCTGTCGCCATCTATGCTGAATTCTTCTAGGTGTCCATAATATGACAAACTGTATGATGGGTTTTCATTTAGGATTTATATTGTACTTCATAAAAATATTTAAAAAGAGCCTTCAAATTACTATGTGCTTCATCGTTACACTATTCAAATGTTTAATATATTTGACAGTGCAATATATTTGGGGGAAAGGCATGCAATGGAATAAAAACATAACAATATAGGAAATAACATCTCAAATTGCTCTTCAACTGTAAAAGAAAATGTACATTCCAGCACAATTCGAAACCACAAATGTTCAATCCATATTTATAGCTTATATATAGCTCACTTAGCCAGTGATAAGATACATTAGAGTTACAAAGGTTTAAGTTATTTTGTTACACATGTAACTTTAAGTATGTTGGAAACAAATTGTGATACATTGATTGTCTTGCACCCTTTTGCTGATATTGTGAATATTTTTGACTGGTACATGATATTGAGAACGACAATCAGAAGAGCTTCATTGAATATTTATTTTCAGCATTGGCAAGTAAACAATGAATACAATGTTACAATGATATCTTATTTGAAAAATACAATTTGTTTTTGTATGCATCTCTGTGTACACCGTGTATACAAAGTTAAAAAAAAAACAACAACATGAAAATGTACACTTGTATCTACTAGGAATTTGAACCTCTTCTAGCCCTGGAGCCACTCTCAGCTGGACTCTGCACACACCTGCTGGCGGTACCTCCTGAGCACGGCATGCTGGGAAGTGTGAATCAGGATGTGTGGTCGAATAGTTGCCAACATGTCATGGGCCTCCTGCGGCGTCCAGCAGTGTAGCTGTGAAGTTTGATAAGACAACACTCATCAAAGGGTTTCGATGACATAATACTCACAACATCACCAATTCACAACCAAATCAACAATGCGGTCAAGTATAAGACCCCACACACTTCGATTTACCAATCACAGGCCAAAAGGTACGCACAGTACAAGAGACAAGTATGGTTTCAGTGTTGCAGTGGGGTGCTTTCATTGTGTGAGCACATCCACTCCTACATTAAGACTTACTGACCCGTATGAGGTAGGCAGCCACCAGCGTTGCACTGCGGCAGCGTCCTGCCTTACAGTGGACATACACACTGTGTCCCTCCTCCCTGTGGCGCATGACAAACTCCACCCCTCTCTGGAGGTTCTCCAGGCTGGGCACTCCCGTGAGGTCCACAGTGCTCAGCCTCAGCTGCTCCACGCCTGCGGCCCTCCACTCCTGCAGGCAAGAGGAAAATCGAATTCACTTGCAGCCTCCTCTGGAATGGGACTACATTGACACGACACTTACCTCAGCCGAGTTGCAGAAGTATTTTGTTTCATATTCTTCGTTCATGGTGATGACCCCTCTGACATTTTCGTTTTGTACCAACTAGAGGAACAACATTAAACCAGAGAGCAAAATGAGAGACACTAGCTAAAAACCAGTGCCATTCATGAGTGACATTGGCAGCTTTGCTCAAAGGTATATGTGTATATGATTTAACAGTACAATACTATGTGTTTAGATATATTAGATAAGCATAGTTTACCTCTTTAGTCATTGACTTAAATGGCAAGGCTCCTAGAATAACAGTCTGGTCCACTCGATTGAACCACTGCCTAGAGGACACCTTCTCCATAACAACATTGTATGCTAAAGTAGGATAAAACAGCAGCCTTGCCAGCGCTCCAGACATGGTGACAGATGATAACTAAAACCGAGTGATGAAGTTCTAAATGTACACGTTATTTTAAGATGCATGTGATGCTTTCATTCCTACATTTAACCTAGGTGACATGCTTTGCTTTAGCGGTGAACACAAACAAAACATGTCTTCCGGGGTTCTTCTTCGTTTAAAAAAAAAGTAAATAATGTGAACTGCTGCCCCCTCAGGTATGCAGTGAAAAGTGCATGTTTACAGCAATTTCGGCCTTAACCCGAACAGAATTTTGAAATTATCAATTAGTCAATTTAATGTCTCAACTTGTTTTATGGAGTGAATGTTTCCAACAATAACATCCCAATTTTAAAACTATTCAACTTAAAAGGAGCAACTGATATACTTAATCACAAGTGTATCATAAGTATATCACAAAGATGCAAACTTATATCAACACTCCTGCTTCGTCCAGGTGGCGTTTCAGCATTGCTACATTATTTTAGACTTTCAGAGCAAATATCATTTTGATCATTTCATTATTTGACCAGGTTAGCCAATTCGTTTACTGTTCACTTGTAGTCACAAAAGACCAACACATACAAATCACACATTTCACAAGCTGTTTTATAAACCTACAAATTAGAACAGTAGCTTGTTAAAAATGTCAGGGAGAAGCCAACATAAAAAGTCACAATATTTACACCAGTATGTGAATGCACACATGCATACATACATAGATAATATATATATAATACTTTAGGAGAATGTGAATACAACTTAGCATCATTGGACATAGAACTATACTATGCAATATATAAAAGTGCAAAAATACAAAATATTTGGCCTGGGACCCTCAATTGCATATTAAAAAGGAGTTCATAAGCCCACCCCTTTTCATCCTTCAAAAGGTATGCTTGATAAGAGACAATACAGTGTTTATCTTGCATACCTACAAGTCTGAAGCTCCTAGCTAAAATAGTGTTAATTACAATGCACAATAGAATCATTTCCCCCAGAAGGGCAGTGATAATGTAGATTTTTTTTACTGTGATACATAAGGCAACACCCACTACAAAAAAAAGATAAAATTCTACAACAATCCAAACGTGAAGGTTTTGTTGTGGGATTTGAGAAGTCTTGTGCCTTTACACCAAGATTAGGGTTGAGTTAATGAACATCATTAAACGAGAGTAAAAAGGTAGCTCATCAGCTGATGGGGAGGAACATTGGATCATTCCCAATCTGCAGGACGGTCAGAGGTGGGTGACGGTTGAGTTTATGACATCTGGCTCGCCCTTGGAGTTAGCGGTCTTTGACAGGTCTCGCTGTGGGAAAAAAAGAATCATATACAACTAAAAGGAAGGAAGGAAGGAAACAGCACAAACCAGTCAAATCATTTTTGCTTGCCATTATAAAGGGTGCCATCTGTATCTATTTCAGGTAGGTGGTAAGGGTCAGTTAGTGGTTAAGTGGACTAAAAAAAGGATTTAAGGCTAGAAAAAAAAAAGCATAAAACAACCTATCCAGAGACCAAATCTCCAAGCCAAGAGAAATGCAAGCCATTTGCACAGATTAAATGAACGCCATGCAAAGTTTAGAGGTGGCTTCACACTTGTGGCTAGAAAGGCGAACACACCTTGTCTGAACGGATTCAGTGTTGACCAAGTCCTTCTAAAACATAAATGTACATTAGTACACCGTATAACAATAAAGATGCTACTGAGACGCCAATATGTGTGTAGCTACTAGGGCAATTATACCGCCCCCCTCATTGCCTTGCACTAGGGACACAACACTACACCATAACAATGCATGCCGCTGGATGGACATTCCAACACCGCTGTAGCAAAAAAAGACAATTACCACAAACTCTGAATAAGTGCTGGCAACAGAGGTTATGCTGGCGTTACGCTGTGGACCAGTAGGGGTCACCAACGCACCGCTCAGAGGCGACGCCGGGACGTGGATCACGTTCTCCTTGTTGCAGCGCTGGGGCGGGCCGGCGTGGGGGGGCTTGTTGCGCCCTGGGGTCCGGGGTGCCAAGGCCTGACATGCACAGGGAGGGAGGGAGAGATGATTGGACACATGCTCACACAAGGTGTATAGTGAGGAATCCATAAAGATAAAAAATTCCATTAGGAAAACAGCACCAACGCGGACCGAATTCCATGTCGATTCAAAGCATTGATAAAACTGTTGACGTTCGTGATCGGTCCGCGAGCGAACCGGTTGGGAGATACAACGCGGGAGACCTACCTTATTTGCCGACAGTGGAGGGCGGGACATAGGCGAGCGACAGGCAGAGACGCCGTAGGCCGAGCGCATCGTGCTGTTAGAGGTGGCACTAGAGATGCTGGAGGTAGCATTAAGCTGGAAATACATTCACATGTTAATAGGGGCGGCGGGTTAATGACACATCAACAGCCCAATGCCCAATAAACCCCCCCCCCCGTCTCAACATCTGGAAGATACAGCCACGGGCTTTCGTGCACATCTCTTTACCCCTTTGAGTGAGTCAAAGCCGGGCGATGCGTTGCATATCATTGTAAGAACACGGCGCCCTCACTCACCCTGCGCGTTTTATTGGACGCCGGGGTGCCGAGCAAGCGGCGCTTGGTGGGCGTGCGCACCGCCGTCCCGTACAGCATGTCCTCCTCCATCTGCTTGCTCTTCTTCAGTTGCTGTCGGCGCGGAGAGAGAGACCCGTTACAGACGCCGCGCCGCCTCGCGTTACCCGGTCACCCGGAGCGAGGTCTCATCTCTTCAGAGCAAACAAACACGCGCCGCCCCGCACAGAGCACTGTATTTACCCGCTCTTGTTTCTCCTTCTCCTTGTCTACACGGTGCAGCTCCCACTGGTCCTCCACGTACTGCATGAACTTCTGCCCGCTCACCAGGAACTCGCGGCCCTGCTCACCTTCCCACGCCTCGATCTCCGCCGCCAGCTTCTTCTCGAGCTGAGAGAGAGGGGACGCACGGAGCAGAGTCACATCACGCATGCCGCTGTGTCGGGGAGTGCTAAACACACGTATCCTTTGAACGCAGACCGCCGTCTCGTTACCTTGGGGAGGCTTTTGTGCAGCTCGGTCCTCTGCTTCTCCTCTTTGAGGAGGTTTCCTCCCCGGTTCGTGAACCTCGTGGGATCGGTGGCTTTTTTCTGGGGATGGAAGAACGAACAGAGGGTCTGATACAAACTGCATTGTGATCCTGACTTAGAATTGACAGGGCTTGCTATATTGCTTGGAACTGCATCTGTGCCGTGGTTAAATGTAACATTTTTTGAAAACCACAAAACACTTCTTATTCTCAAAAGCATCATTTTTTTCAAAAACTGGGTTGCATAAGCATGTAGCTGGCATGTATGCCATGAGATAAAACATTACACACCATAATATAATTAAAATATTTATAAATGGCTATTGTTATAAAACGCATTAAAAGTATGTAAAACATGACATTTCCCAGCACTTGATTTCCTTGCAAACCAACGTAAATAGTCTTACTTAAATTAGTTAGTGTGTTTAGAAAAGTCAGAGTTCAGATATGAAAGTTTAGACTCTAAACTAACGTCGCATGCAGCAGACCCTGCGGGATCAGAATGGCCCGCCGCTGTAAGCCCACGGCTGTGAAACTGGTTCGACAGCATTTCTCCCCCAACGATTTGAAAAGCAAAATCACCTCCAGGTCCTGAAAGAGTCTCCAGCTTTCTTCCCATTGGTGAACGCCCTCAAACAGCTCTTTGTGGTCTTCATAGTGCTGCTTCAGTCGCTGGATCTCTGCGTCGTGGAGGCTTAGCAGCTCTTCAGTGAAATCCTCTGAAATAAAATGCACGACCGTCACACTTCAGCGTTCGCTCCAGACATAGACACTTGTCCTTCACGGCGCCGTGGAGACCGATACAACATGTGGCTCCCCTCACCGCTGTAGTACGGCACAAACGCCTGCCGCTGGTCCACGCTTAGGAAGCACTTTGTCCAAAACACCGCGATCTCCGAGCGTATGGCCTCCGTCACGTTGCGCATGTTCAACAGCTTGAGCTCTTCCAGGCGCTGGGCCTCCGCTCGTAGCTGGCAAGGAGGGATACGAGATGAGTCGGGCCCGGTTGAAAGACACACAGGGAGTGCAATTGATATGCTTGTGCATTGTAACTCACTGCGTCCAGATTGCGTTTCTTTGACACGACCATGTGCTCGGCGAAGGCCTCCCTCTCCTCCTGGGAGACCTGCAGTCGTTCCCACAGTCTCTGGATCCTCTCCCTGTGAGCCTCACACATGGCCTCATTTTCCGCCCGACGCTCCTCCAGCTGTAGCGTTGGCAATGACAGACATGGGGCACCTTGTCAACAAGTGTTGTGAAATGCTCTGGGGTCAATTCAACATTGCACATTTTTTATATATACATTAAATATGTGCATATATACTATACATGTATATTACAGTCTCACCTGGCAGAGGAGCAGCTTGAGGGAGGTTATGTTCTCTCTGGACAGGCAGAAGGCTTCCTCATCCTCGCACACTATGTCCCTTTCGAAGCTGGTCTCCGGAACCTGGTCCAGATCCTCCATGCACAGGATGATCTGCCTTTTGATGTCCACAAACTCAGCATGCCGCCTCCCCTGAAAGGTTGTCCGTCATATAAAAACATTCCCGATGCCAACAGTTTTCTTGACATTTTGAAAAAGGAAATAATAGGTTAGTGATAATAAAAGCTGCGTTCGTCCCACCTTCTCAGCGGTCTGACAGGATATGTGTTTCCGGAAGTTTTCCAGCTGTTCCAGTGAGGGGACAGACTCTGCAGAGATGCCGTATGGTATGGAGCACAGGATGTCACAGAGATCCTGGTCCTGCTCTATCAAGTCCTTCAGCTGCTGCATGCGCTGGCTCTTCTCCATCACCAGCACCTCCACGCGTGTGCGGATGTCCTTCTCCTGCTGAAGCATAGTGATACCTGCCTCTTCCTGAACACACAAGAATAAACAAGACAGCCAGTTTAAAAGATATGTCCTTTCCCCGGTTCTTGAATGTATCAAATAAGTAACCTATAGGCAACATTCATTGACCCTGTGAGCTTATCAGTAGCAGTGAACCTATGTGCATTTTCTTTGTATTACCAACCTCAAATACAGGTAATTGGAGATCCATGCAGAGTTTTTCCATTTCGTTTCGGCAGTTTTCAATGCTGGTCATCAGCCTCTTTTTCAGAGCTTCCTCCTCAGCAACCATCATATCCAGTAAACCCTATTGGGGTGGAAATAAAACCAGCAATTATCACACACAAAATGCATACAGCACACCATTAACAATTCCTTGCAGTTTCTATTTGATGCTACCCCAGTGCATGAGTAGCAACTCTTATAACAACCTTGCGGGACTAAATTAACGTCAAGAGTTAAGGAGTTAAAGTTTCGATCGGCGTGTTAGCAATCATTGTTCATAATGCTAAACGGCCACTCCCACTGGTCAGAGAGGGCCAGACTGGCCAACGTTGGTTTCTGCGATGGCCGGGTCAGGTATAATACTAAATACCACGCAGAGAAGAAATGTGCATTGACGTGCGTTTAAACCATTATGAGAGCCAAGAACTGTGAGACCAATCACCTTAATGTGATTCTTGACGACATTGGTCCTCTGTAGTCTTTGGTCCTCAGGAATCCCAATCTCTTCCCAGATATCCTTGAGGTGGTACAGGGCTTTATTCAAGCAGGACACAGACTCCGCTGCGATCACCTCACTGCAGAGACAAACCCCAAAAAGGTTGATGAACCGATCGACAACATCAATTCCATTATTATTATTCCAACTAAATTCTGATTTCAGAAAACGACACGAATATTTCATATACAAAGTTTGCTTGAGTTTGTGTTTCGAATCCATCGACATGCAGTTAGCCTAATCGCTAATAGCGATCTAACTTAACGTGCTTTTGTTTAATGTGCAAACAAGTAAAGCTCTTATTGGAAATACAATGACTGTATATATATCTTAACCGTAGGCCTACCTCTTTCTCATCGTTGATTCCCAGGTTTTGAGTTGTTGTAAAGTACAACAAAACCTTTAACGCAGCGCTATCTCTCAAACCGCCTCCTCTTAGCGACGCCCGACCAGTTTACCAGAGATTCAAAACACGCGTGAGAGCAGGCCTCGCTTGTCATTGGCTGACTTTGGGTTCGCGTGTGCAGCTCATTGGTGTCGTCCTGCAGGCGTCACTGGGAGATGGAATCCCCATCAGAGTTGGGTGTACTCCGCCCCTCTTAACAGTATTGGTGACAGAAATCAAGCTAACCGAAATCATATTGGGTGCGGTTTGCTGTTGATCAGGACAACGGTAAGTTATTGAAGTTCCTATTACGTCACTGACGCGTTTTTTATAGCGACTACAACTATGCAATAAAATGCTTTTTGAAAATGCTATGAAATGAAAATTATTTTTGGAAGAAGCAGGCCAAATAAGATAACCCAGACATAAAACATAATAAAACATTTATTCACATTACTTCATTGTATCCATTAGTCCAACGCAGAAATAATATTTCCATTCAGTACTGCCAGTGGTCCCACATGTGGTAAAAATCCTTTACAGTTGCAGGAACGTTTCCGCTTCTGTCCATGATTGTGGCAATGGCGTAGTGTGTCCTAAAATAGGCCATCGGTCAGGATTCATGCGTGGTTATCCAGCAAAGCCTCGATGAGCCTGGCGCTGTTTGTGATAGCTGTCGTAACAATGATGAATTTATAACCTGAAAAGAAAAGAAAAAAAAGGCAGATACCATTTATCCAATGTTTTCTTGGTGGTCATGTTTTATAGCAATCGACGTCACCCTCCAAAATCACCCTTCAACATTCAAAGCAGGTCCCTTCTACCTTTCTCTTTGCCCAGGAAACGTAGGGCTGAGATCTCGGAGAAGGTGCATCCCCCAAGGAACATGACCAGGATGGTCCTCTGACTGTCACTCCCTGCTTTCATGTCCGCCTCACTGCAGCCTGGTGTGAGACAAGCATCTTCTTGAATGCTTCGGTGACATCCACTCATTTAAACCCACTGTGCCCATTTCTACACGTAAATCGCTCGATGGTAAAAGGTGCATTCCAGGAACAGATATATAGTTCTAGAATAATAAATAAGAGCATTGCTAAAGTGCAGTCGTCTAACCCGAGGCAGCGAACGCATGGCCATTGAGTAGCCTGGTGACTTCTTCCAAGCCGGTCCAGCCATCGCGCTCCAAGACCTGAAGACACCAGCAGACACACAGGACACAGAACACACAGGAGCTGTGAAATCTCAACGGCCTGTTGCTCCGTCTCCTCCATCGTCCGACGCAGTGCGGTGGGAGCGTGGTCAGGCTGAATGAACCCACCTGCTCGATGAGTTTACAGCTGAGCGGGATGTAAGCCCCGCTGAAGATGTAGGCCATGTCTTTGGGGACACGCAAGTCGTATTCCTCATCTGACTTGGGCACCTTTACAGCAAATGGTCGAAGGACAACAATAACGTCAAGTTGTAGAAATGACATACGTGTGCAGCAGTATTGTGTTTGGCATGAGAGCTTGACTGACATTTTCCACCGCATCAAGATATCAGACATTGTGGTTACATTGAGTGGCCTGATTACTAACCAAGTTTAGTCTTCTACTCAAGGCTCGGAAATGGCTCTTCTTCGCCAAAGAAGAAAAGGCATCAGTCAGCTTTCCTGGAAAGACAAAACAATATAATGTAAGAGAGTGTGTGTGTGTGTGTGTGTGTGTGAATTACATTATCACAGACAATAACCGATACGCAATGGTATTGCAAGTTGTGCAGAACATTATTTCAGGAGGGGACGATGACACAGCATCGTAGAGGCCGAAGTCGGGAGCCTGTTATACCTGCAGTTTTATCGTTAACCAGCTTGCCAACTTTGCTCTCCATGGCAGTCAGTGTCTCTCCTGTTTGCTGCTCCACCAGAACTCCGAGCTGCTTCAGGTTGGCAAAGGTCAGAAGGTGGTCTACACCGTAACTCTGACCAGGCCAAGCCAAACACAACCAAGCAAAAACAATATTAATTCACCAGGTTCCACCAGACTATGTTTGTGATCCTCATGAGCACCATGCCATTATTACTTGATTAGGGTTTACCTGTAGGTATTGTGCTTTCAGTGATTTGTAGTCTTTGGAGAGTAGACCTGTCACGAAACCCAATGAGTCGTTGTTACTGTAGCATTGGGACGAATTGCATTCGCGTGTTGGCTGCACGTTGTGAAGACTTACCGTTTTCCGTGAGAGACAGGAGACAGAGGAGTCGCAGGCTTTCTTCCCTTGAGATCTTAAGAAATAATAAAAAGGAAAGATAAATGAATGCTGACGTATGGGGAGTTTTCTATGGAACTGTTGCCACTGTGCATGCGTGTATGTGAGGCTCACTTGTCTGTTGATGTGCTCCTCTATGAAGGTAATACATTCCCGGATGTCAAATCCCTCCAGCAAGGCTGTCATGATTATTGAAAAGAAGACACTTGTTTCAATATACAAAGATGTATTATAGTATACTCTAATAATGTTTTTGCAATAATGTTGTAATAATGTCAAATCAGTGCACGGAAGCAATCTCACAGTGTTCAGTTTTCAGCAGCTCTTGAAACTCCTGCTTTGTCTTCTTCTTCATCATTGATTCACTGGCACCGATGTCTGTAATGAACGATGCTTTTGTTGACTCAAAGAAGAAGAGTAACAACTTGAAGGTGAAAAGAACCCATAGCAATGCATGACTCACGTAAACTCAACAGCCGATGCTCTTGCTTCAAGCCTTTGAGTTCCTCTGAGACAAATGTCTTTATCTGCTTTATATCCATACCTTGTCTTTTCTGAAGGATAACATCAATAACACATGATTAATTTGTTTGTCTCTGATGAGCCGCTGTGGTTCACTGAAGCTCCCGGAAGAGTGCTGCACACAAGCCTCACTCACATCGTATGCAGTCTGAAGATTTCTGGCCTTCTGACTGAGAAACCCAAAAACATTGGAGAAATGCTCATTCCGGATTTCGTTGAACACCTGAGGCAGATTGGACGGGAAAAGCTTCAGCTGGTCACACTTTGGTCACAATCTTTAAGATTCATGCTACTTCTCAGATAATGCTGTCAAACTGTGTTTAATCCCACCTTATCTTGAGAGTTGAGCATTACTTTTAAACTTTTGTCGGATGACGTGACGTCCGGAGTGAACTCCACACACCCTGCAGAACAAACAGTCCCGGCACACGGTTGACATTCACCCGCAAACAAGAAAGTGACTAATGATATATGTTCTTGATATGCCGAAAAAAAAAATCTACTTCTTACTAAGTAAGTAATGTAATGCAATACAATGTAATGTAGTGTGCAGAGATAAAATGAATAGAAAATAGAATACATAGTCTTGAATAGTAGGTAGTGAATAGGTTATTTGGGATGTTCTTTCAAGCTTAAAACCACTACAGGTCCCTCGAGGTTCTACATACCACATTTGATTCTAAAGGTGTCATCCACTAATCCTTCATAGACAACCTGGGAGCACATAGGAGTAACGTAGTCCACATCTGGAACGGCAAGGAATTACAGTTACAGAGCAAAAAGACATACGGCAACAAGTCTGCAACCTTGTAGAGAAAGCTCTGCTTCATACCTCTATCAATAAGAAAAACACTTCCAATTTCTCCGTCGCGGGCTTTCTGTTCTCCCTCCTCTACCTGCTCCCACCACGACTCATATACCATCTGGTGCCATGAAACACAAGACCCAGTATTCATGCATACACAAAAAGTTACATTAGTCTTGTTGGAGACGGCCGTTTTCAAAGACCCAGGTCCAACACATTGGTGTTGCCACCGTTACAGACACCTGATCCCACCTTGGCACACCGGCCGATCCCATAGACCTTAGAGAAGGGGCCGTAGAGGGAGTGAAGAAGATGCAGGGCACTGCCAGCCGTTCTCACCCAGCGGTGATTCCCTTCCTAGGACGAATACATGAGGCATGTGTGGGTGTTTTGCACAGTGTCATTGAAGTTAAAATGGATCAATACTAGATCTGTGGAATAGACAAAACCATTTTAAATTATAAATACACAGGGCAGCGGGGATAAAGGGGATGTACTCATTTGGAATAAAAAAAATATATTTTGGCATGAAAATGGTTTCTCTAATATACCAAAAGTTAACCTTAGACTTACTTTTAGTGCAATAGAATAGAATAAAAGTTAGAACTAGACACAGCATACGAGGATTGGTTTACACATTATTTCCAGTTGAGATCAATACCAGGAAATAGTCTCGAAAGAACTCTGGCAGTTCCAGGCTGATGATGTCATCATCCAATGGAAGGAGTTGGAATGCCCACTCATCAGTCGTTACATCTAGATAAAAAGAAACCCAATTAAACACAAGAACGACATTGTAAATATTTTCCACAAATAAGTGACAAAAAAAATGTCATACATAAAAAGTAACCCACCCCCAAAGATTCCCTGCTCCTCCAATACTGTATCACATGCATAGAACTGGAAGGAAGGGATATCAGCAGAAATGTGTTAATGTTTCTCATGTCTCAGGGATTTGGAAGAAGGCAATAGTAATGTAAAAGCAGGACAGATGACGTAGGGTTCAACCTTCTGAGGGGTAAATATTATCTTGTATCTTCTGAATTTTCCAGCAGCTTTGTCTGCATTCACCACATCTAATACAACAAAGGGGAAAAGCATGGTCTTCAAATTATGAGAATTATCATGAGTCAGATTATATTGGTGTGATTACAGCCATATTGAAATGTGATGTTCATTTATAATGAAAAGCCAGGCTATTGCAGAATTGCATTGTTCACATACCACAAATCCACTTCACAGTTTTTAGTCTTGGACGTATCAGAAAACACAATCTAAAAAGAGATTTGAACACTTTTACACTGAAATGTCAGATATGTATCCACAGTATGAGCTGGGCTGTAAGAGGATACTATACTTACTGATCTGAAGTGCTCACAATAGGCTTATGTTCAACTTTGTAGAGTTTGTCAACTTCATGTTGCTTTACAAAAAAAGAAGCACAAACAGAAATGGAAATGTTATTCAGTTCACTTGTACTTCTTTGACTAAATGCATTGGTAGTTAAGGTACCTTAAGTGTAGAGACATTGGCAATGCGATCAAGAGGGCTCATTAAGTCAGCGTCAATAAAGAGGTCCTTCCTTCCAGGTAGCTGTTATAGACAAGAGACAATAATAACATTCCACACAAAAAAGATATTATGACTTAATGTGTGATACATGTTGTTGATTAAATCAATATCTGAGTCCTCCTGTCCATAGTTTAGATGTATTCGTAGAACACCCATAACTGACAGTTTAGTGGGCGGGTTTAGCAGCATCAATACCCAACAGTGGTGACGTTACATGCATATATTTTAAAGCATCTGACAGTTCAGTTGAGTACAATAAAACACACCTGCTCCAGCAGATAGATCAGCTGGTCCCTGGCAAGTCTCTTGAGCAACGAAAAGTCAGGTAGCTCTGGGGAATCTCGCCTGAGGATGTTAGCCATGGAGATCAGCGAAAGGAGGGCCAAACAGCCGTATCTCCGTCCTTTCCCTATAAACACTCTTCTTGTGCCATTTGGAGAAAAAGGATCGCCACATGAAACAATCTCGTATATTTACCGCCAGATAGAATTAACATCAATATCCATATCAATGAAAAAAGGCAGTGATAATGTAATGACAGCCCTAATCAGCTGACGTTGCCTAGCTTGTAAGCTACACATAAATTATAGACGTGCATTTTATAAAACGTAGATATGCGATTTTAGAATTAAAACTCCCCTAATTCACTATTAATTGAAAGACAATGTCATTTGGTAATAGCAAGCGATACTGCTTCAGTTAGATCATGGTGAAGCTAGCTACCTTCTTCCGTAGTTTGGACGAATGGAACTAAACATTCAGGAAGCATGTTTCCCTCCGGGGTTATTCAGTGAGCACCCTTTAGGATCTAGTCGTTGAAACAGGTTTGTCAGGAGGCTACTAAAGCTGCTACAACTAATAGAGCACTACTACTTTATTAAATTACTGTGTTCACGATGAATTCAAACACTACTGTATTGTTGGAAACTGTCAATTTTGCGGCAGAAAAACATCGCAATCAACGACGTAAAGATTTAGAAGAAACCCCATACATCAACCACCCAATAGGTTGGTCGTTCGCTGGGACTTTTACGTGTTTCCTTAAATGTTATTATATATGTTAACATGGATTTGCCACCTGCCTAAAGTTGTTTGCGTTTTTTCAAGGCGTTGCAAGAATCCTCAGCCACGAAGGGGGCATTGTTGACATTGAAGTGTTGCAAGTGAGTTGTCCCTGCATGTTGTTACAAAAATCCAAATGAAAATAATACTATGTATAACACAATTACTCTTTATTAATCAAATCATTATAACGAATAGTCATACCCAAATGTGTATTCCCCAAATGCAGGCAGCACTACTTCATGATACGGTTGAGGACACAGACACCAGCATAGCAGAACTGGAGTCAACGTTTGGACCAACAGTTGCACGCATTGTCCAAGAAGTGACTGATGACAAAACTCTCCCCAAACAAGAGAGGAAACGTTTACAAGTAGAGCATGCGCCGCACTGCAGTCACCAGGCCAAACTTGTCAAACTGGCTGACAAACTTTACAACTTGAGAGACCTCAATCGCTGCACACCAAGAGGTGACCTTTTGTATTGTTGTCCATTGTATTTAGCTGCTGTCTGCCATTCGTATTACTATTGCAATAGTGCTATTACTGCTGTTTATGTATTGGTTTTCATAACCAAGATGCTGGTTTGTGTGTTTAGGTAAATTAAGTAACTATGTTTCGTCAATGAGTCACGGAACTGATGAAATGCAACAATTCTGTGTTTTCAGGTTGGACTGCAGAGAGAGTCCAGGAATACTTTGTTTGGGGCTCGCTTGTGGTGAGAGGACTTAAAGGCACACACCCAGCCATTGAAGAGAAACTTGAAGAACTGTTTAAGCAAAGGGGAATTGAGCTCTAAAATATGTCCCAATAAAAGTTTGCACTCCTTTTCATTAACTCATTTTAGAAGATCATTTTTTTGAATATATGTAATTATTTTGTGGAGTTAAATTTATTTCTTGTTTGACGAAACATAAGCTGTAAATACGAAAAATAAAACCTCAAAAGCTTTGTACACACTCTGAATTTTGCATATTATTTGAAGTGCACAGGAACTGAAACTACAACATAGTGATCCAGCCGGACTCACACTCCTTCCTGTCCGTTCTGTGCCCTGTGTTAGACTTCCGTTTGTGTGGAGGGTTTACGAGCGTGCATTGTATAGGAACAACTTGATTAGGCCTATATTTTTGTTTTGTTGGTATATTAATTCGGGCAACCATGGCTGGACGTGAGGCGCTTAATATGAAATTACCGCCGATCCAGTCGACGGCTGGAGCCGTGCCGATCCGAAATGAAAAAGGTGAGAAGTTGTCTGCTAATCGATTAGCAATTTAGCTAGCCGTTCAACAATAATATGGCCTAGCAGTATTTCATATAAAATATAAGGCGGACCATTCAAGAGGATATTGTAACATATATAATATTTATGTATATGTGCAAACGGGTATGCAGTTAATCCTTATCCTGCTCATATTAGTGACATTCTATGTGGAAATATGGCATCTTCTCTAAACAACTATCTCTGAAGTGACGTTATCGGTGATGCTCTGATCGAAGTTGTACTATTGTTTATGGAATTTGAAAGGTAATGTGCTGCATTTTCATTATTGTAACTAAATATTATTATTGTGAATCCATGTTATAGGTGAGATTTCTATGGAGAAAGTGAAGGTAAAGCGGTATGTCTCCGGTAAGCGTCCCGACTACGCTCCAATGGAGTCATCAGATGAGGAAGAAGAAGATTTCCAGTTTGTGAAGAAAGGAAAGGATGCTGAGCCAGAGCTGGAAGAAGAGGAGGTCTCAGATCCACGTCTCAAACGTCTGCTTAACCGAGTGTCTGAGGATGTGGAGGAGAGGTACAACAAGTCGAGGGGATCCAGGGGCTGGAAATAGTACACACAATATATTGATGATTAATTAGTGTCAAGTACAAAGTACCAAGCTATCCATGTAAAATAAGCCAGTACAATCTGACACCTAGTGTTAAATAGTAAATAAACCTAAAATAAACCTATTTAAATAGTGTTATTTAAATAGTTAAATAGGGATGAATGATGATTTTCCTTTTTTTTTCCCCTTTAATTAACGTCAATGCATGGAGATCACACTAGTTGCTAATTGGAGAACGTATGCTATTATGTCCATCTTCAGTTCTAATTACCCTAAATCTCAACGGTTATCTCTAAATCAGCATCGGTGGTGGAAAATGATAGTGCTTCATACCTAACGAACTGTCTCCAAGACCGGCACCACCCGATAACCGTACACACTGTTGCTATGACCACTAGAAACGCTTATCTGGGCTCATGTTTTCCTCAAGGCTTGCAAGACACAGACAGATCGCAGAGCCCGAGTTGATAGCAGAGAGCAGCGAGGACTCTGACGAGGGAACCTGGCACCCGGAACGTGAGGAGAGCAGTGAGGAGGAGGAGGAGGAAGAAGAAGAGGAAGAGGAAGAAGAAGTTGACGATGAGGTGAGGATGACTTTCAATTCTTTTTGTTGCCCCTTTTTTAAGCAAAAACAAATAATGTCCGCCCGTTGAAACGACTCCGTGAACGTGATTCCTCCACACAGGAAATCGAGAGGCGGAGACAGATGATGCGCCAGAGGGCCGAAGAACGAAAGAATGAAGACATGGAGATCATGGAGGTGGAGGAGGAAGGCAAGTCGGGGGAGGAGGCGGAGTCGGAGTCCGAATACGAGGAGTACACCGACAGCGAGGACGAAGCCGAGCCGCGGCTGAAGCCCGTCTTCATAAGGAAGTGAGTCAAATCCTGTCCGTATTTATCTACAGGGGAAATACCTTTATCTTTTATGAAAAGGTATTGTACCACAAATTATCCAAAGCAGCCTCTCCGCTTCAGCCAGGAGCGGTCCTGCTGATCAATTAGAAAATCAGCCGCCTCGATAATAAACAATACAAAGAACCTTCTCCATGCAATATCAAATGCAAATATGTTGACGTGCGCTACAGGAAGGACCGGGTCACCGTGGTGGAGCGAGAGGCGGAGGAGCTGAAGCTGAAGGAGCTGGAGGCCGAAGCCAAGAAGCAGGTGGAGGAGCGTCGGCGCTACACGCTGAAGATCGTGGAGGAGGAGGCCAAGAAGGAGTTCGAGGAGAACCGGCGCACGCTGGCCGCTCTGGACGCCTTGGACACGGACGGGGAGAACGAGGAGGAGGAGTACGAGGCCTGGAAGGTCCGAGAGCTGAAGCGCATCAAGAGGGACCGCGAGGCCAGAGAAGCGTGAGTACAGGAGGGGTGGATGATCATGATGTGCATTCAGCTGAGATGCTTCACATTGAATGTCACAAAGGCTGACAATCCTTCCGAACTGTCGGTCAGGGACTGTTGTTATATTTCGGGTAATAGCGACTCTTAAGGTTAGTTGGTATATTCTCAATGCTCTCGTCATGCCGCGCAGCTTCCAGAAAGTATTCACATCGAAATCTCTCCTTGGCTGCTAGCATGGAGAAGGAGAAGGCCGAAATCGAGAGGTTCCACAACCTCACCGAGGAGGAGCGCAGAGCTGAGCTGCGCAACAGCGGCAAAGTCATTACCAACAAGGCGTCCAAAGGAAAATACAAGTTCCTGCAGAAGTACTACCACAGGGGAGCCTTCTTCATGGTGAGCATTCTCCTTTGTGTGTCAGCAGGCAATTGTGAACCTGCAAGTAAATGTTTAGCTGATGCCACCATTAACTTAGAGGTAAAAAAGGAAAAAGCCTAAGTCATTCAATATAATGTAATAGTATAATAGTATAATACAATTTTCTGTCTCTCTGTAGTCTTTGTTGTATTGGCTAAATGTCTGGTTGAAGGCTTGAGATGTTAAAACTGGCACTGTGTATTAAACCTGAATGTGGTGTTTCTCTAGGATGACGAGCAGGACGTATTCAAGAGGGACTTCAGCGCTCCTACTTTGGAGGACCACTTCAACAAAACCATTCTTCCTAAAGTCATGCAGGTCAGACCAATGTTCTCCTCATGTTTTACACTCTGCACGACACAACAGCGGATCCTCTATGACTGGTGGTTTTGCTGCTGTAACATGGGTTTCCTTTGGCAGGTCAAAAACTTTGGCCGTTCTGGACGCACCAAGTACACTCACCTGGTGGACCAGGACACCACATCGTTTGACTCCGCCTGGGCCCAGGAGAGTGCCCAGAACACCAAGTTCTTCAAGCAGAAGGCGGCGGGGGTGAGGGACGTGTTCGACAAGCCCACGGTGAAGAAGAGGAAGGTGTAAAGCCGGAGCATCTCAGGCGCTCATCCTGCCCAGGCCACATCTCTAAAGACTTTGAGTGACGCCTGTGTCACCGAAATGGTGTCCCTCTGCGACACTAGAACAGCCTTTTTTGGCGGGGGGTTTATAACTGCACTATGCTTGGATTAGTGCTGACAAGGAGACGAGCAACATCTTGACTCCTGTTGATGTACAGACTAATTGTCAGAGGTTGGCTGCTGGCTCCACAAACCTTTATTTTATATGGTTGGTTTAAGTTTAATGGCAATGGAAGCCTGCTTTTAGTGAGGAGGCTGCTAGTCATTCATACTGATCTGTGCTCAGAATTTGCCATGGGCCAATTTCCTTTTTGTACAGTGTTCTCTTCGGTCTTGAATTGACTTCAAATATCAAGCAATATATTTTGATTTTAAATGTAGTGGTGTTACTCAATTGTTAATAAAATTCAAAGTTTTTGAAGACACAAAGGCACCCAGGTTTGGCTCACAGAATAATTTGATGCCTGTGCAATGGGGACATACAATGTCATTGGTTTAAACTATCTTTAAAATGTGTTACAGCAATGTGATATAGAACTCTGTACACACATTTGATGATGGATCAGACACACTGGTCTGAAAAATCGAATTGAGCCATACGGACTGTTATGGACTGGATTGAGTTCTAGAGGCATTCATTGATACTGGCAGGCTCATTGTTGTAGAAGACCACATGGACAAGAAAAAAATAACCAAATCGGACATTTTATTTAAATAAAAAAGCTTAATGATGTGTAATCCAACAGTGGTGTCGGGCCAATATAAGATGGCAACACGAGTCAGGTGTGTAAATTACGGTGAAACAGTCCAATCCTTAGTTTGTCAGCGCTACCAGAGCCTCCACTACGTTTCCCATATGTTCCCTCAGACTGCGCTCTGCTATGCCTCTGGAAATCTCCATCTCAGACATCTGTGGATTATCACAAATATGAACCAAATCAGTACACCAGCAAACTATCGCTTGCATACATGAATAGGCACAATCAATAACTACATTTCCATGTAAACAATCTCCCAAGATAAAAAAAACATGCACTCAATTTTTCTGTTTGAAATGGCTATTTCTGGCTTCAATTGCATCATAATCTGTAGATTGTAATAACTATTGCAGTAACCGTTCAACATGTGCCTGTTGGGAACAGGCCAATCGCCTGGCCTACAGTATTGCTGCTTGCAGCTTTCAAGAATCACTCTTCCAACAGTTGTCCAGAAAATTGTAAATCAGAGCTCATTTGACAGAGACTCCTCTAATCATAGTGCGACTGCAAAGCACAAGCAAACACTTCAGGGTGCTTATTGTTAGGGAACTTACAATAAGTTCCACATCTTCTCTCTTGATCGTGACTTTTGCCAATTCTTTTTCTCTGAAACGATAAATCCACAGTAAGTACCTGGCTTTGATTTGAGAGTGACACATTAGTATGTATTGAGCATACAAGTATATAGAAAACAAATACTCATCAATGTTTCACTGTCTGAATGGACTGTGTGTGTGTGCATGTATTTAACTGAATTACACAATCATGAAGTCTGCAGTCATAATTTAACTTAACACATAACTCAGTTTACTCTAAATCAAAGCCTGTGTTTACATGACACAAACAACATCCAAGAGTCTAACAAAAAATGTCCATGCGAAATGGATAAAATCCAAGTGGCATACATCGATTTAATGTATCCAACAGTATGCATATTGAAAGGTAAATATTGACGACAAATAATATGAAATGCTATACAGGTAATGCTCAAGTTTTCTTTCAGCAAATATGTGGTTGCTCACTCCATGTCAACGCAAGCTATAATGCAATATATATATATATATATATATATATATATATATATATATATATATATATATAATGCCTGCAAATGAGTATTCATCATTTAAACGAATGAAGCATGACACCGGGGTGCCACACTTTGTCAGTTGAATTGTTAACTACATATCTTTATATTACAAGTAATAATGGTAACTGGCATACTGCATTCATCTATGTAAAATAATATATAAAAACATGGAACGACTCAAAATCCAAGTAAAATCAACCCACCTTTCCTGTTTGGCTTTCTGTTCTCGTGATCTTCTGTCACCAATCACGGACATGGCCTAAAACAAGTAGAAATAGTTAGCAACATTTGACAATCATCTGTCAAACGTTCCGTATAGACATTTTGGCCACACGGCTAGGCAACTAAATTTTCGTTGAACACGTAGAAAGAAGTGTGCCAGGCATTATTAAGACCCTCGGAGAACACTAGCTTGTGTTAAACCGGTAGTGACCACATGCTTGCTAGCTAACGCTAGTCACCCTCACCGTTTCCAGATCCGAGCTGGAGATTTCCTTCTCCTCTGCATAGTCTGTCACCCTCTCCAAATCTGCGGCTCCACTGTCATGTTTACGAGGCTTTTCCACTGGTTTCCCAGTGCAATTCTCTTCAGCCTCTAGATCCAAATCAACGTCGCCTTCAGCTGCCATGTTAGCTCCGTTACTTGGAAAAAGAAAAGGAAGTCGGAAGGCTAATGTTGTTGCACCGGAAGCTCACATCGATCAAGACCGAAAATAAATATGTAGAAAAACTTTTTTTTTTTTTTTTTTTTAATTTAACAAAAGTTAATATATATGTAATAATTTCTATCGCAATGATCATACAACCAAAACTGATTTCATGATATATATTATATATATACAATAACATGTAATAAACCAATTTTAAAAGTATCAAACAACAATTCAAATGTATGATCAGAATACAAAATACATAAGGTAATCCTGACAAATGACATTGACGTAATATTTGTTTATGAGCATGGTGATAAAAATGTTGCATCAACTCCAACTTGGTTGCATCTCATAATGTATATAATTGTTTAAATATTAAATCCAGAAATATTGTGGTAATTGTCGACTCCCAAAATAAAATGTCAAAAAATCAAACCAAACATGTTCTTTTACTTTTACATCCGTTAGACTTCGGTGCGACCAGCCAGTGATGCGGTCATGTAGTCATGTGGGACAGGATAGTCTTGGCGTGTTTGGCTCGCTGCCATAAGTTTCCAGGATCAAAGCTCAATAGTCTATCTACATACATCCTTGAGCAAGATGCCTAGAGTCTAGGTGCTGCTAATTACTATCCATCCGATCTAATATCCATAAAAAACATAGGCCTACTGTAGGTTGCTTTGGATGACAGTGTCTACTGAATGACTAAGTAGTCAACAACATTATGTACAATGTAAATCAGTCTTTTCAAATAATGATTACAATTACAGTAAATCCAGTAAATAGAGCAGCCTACACATAGGTTCAATTATTATTATTATTATTATTATTATTTTATAAATCTATCCTTTTCTAATTGTAACACTAAGCTAAGGTTGCCACACAAATCAATGAGTTTGCACTCTTTTTGTTTTACTCCAGAACGCACACCAATAGCTCCTGGATTATATCCAAACTCTCCGTAGGCTATCAAACACTTTGGTGTACTTCTGAGATCGTGTTGCTCTCCACGTGAGCAGCCGTCATTGTACGGGTGAACAGATTACATCGTGTGTCACACCGAATTCCCCAGACCTCTGGTATTAGTGCAATCCACCTGTGGTAATCTTCTTAAGGGCAAAATAAAACTCCATGCCTCTGGAGTCACCGCAAAGTCTAAAATCACACCTGCTGCTGCCTCTCCCCCTCTACACCGTGCATGGGCAGCCCGGCCAGCGTGGGAAGACGTATGGTTGACCAAGCCGCACAGTAATGGCTGCGGGTCCAGTCGGACGCCACTTCAACCCCTTCATTCTGCTCTATGACTGATTATTGATGACGCTTTGTGGACATTTGGAATTACCTTGGAGTGTCTATGGGAAGTTATGTCTTGCCACTGTTTTTGGGCCCAGGTAAGACCCAGCTTGACGTCTACTAGGGCTTCATGGTGTATGTTGAGCTGTTATAGGAGAGGGTAGATATGTCTAGAGGTGAGGGTGAGAAAACATCTGATTTAATGATGTAACCCTAGCGTGAAAAATTGTACCGTTACAGTCATCCGTCATGCGTATGATTTAGCATAGGTATTCAAAATAAATCCTAATCAAAATTTGTTTAGGATTTATTTTGATATATGCGGCTTGTGGTTTGTCACAATACAAAAAAAATCTTACCGTTTTCATTTATTTAATCCTTTTATTCAGTCCTAAAACGTCAAAAGTTCACATTGGATTCGTGGCAACCATATTTTTTTCCAACATAAGAAGTGACAGAGGTTTTAATATGCCAGGAGTGATTTGCTACGGTTCAGAGGAGAATGTATGGCGTGCACTGCCAGTCAATGAATTGCTTCGTAGCGTTTCCATGGACTGTCAATGTTTTTACACTTGTAGCTATGTGAGTCATTTCCTTTTGACATGTTCTGATTTATGGATAAACGTATTTTCCAAAGTATGACCCCCCCTCTCGTTTGAAGAATCTTTTGCTTCCTTTTGAACAGTGTTTTGCTTCAGAAAATATTAGCCTGTGTGAATACTTAATTAATTTACTCAACGTGTGTGTGTGTGTAGTTGCATTTGCGCGTGTGTGCGCGTGCGTGTGTGTGTGTGTGTGTGTCGGTGCGTGCAATTGGGCTTGGATTTGATCCAACTGTTTTCCCGCAAACCTATTGAAACCATAGATTAAGCACCTTCACTCAAGCGTAAATTGTCATCCCCTAATTTGCTTTTGTTTATTCATGTCAGGCGCTCTCCCCCTTCTCTCACAAAGCAAGAGCAATTATCTGAGAGTGAAAGGGCCCCTAGGAATGCTGGGCAGCATCTCACTGGGAGCGCGGATGGAGGAGGGGAGGGGGGCGGGGCCCTGACCAGTGAGAGTGAGATCGTTGTCTGTGGGAGTAATTGGTTTAGAAATGTTTACGAGACTGATCCATAATACATACACACGAGGGTTTGAGGATTTAGATTGGTATGACACTTCCAATTTCCCTACTTTGGCCTTGGAACATTCCAGCTTTTTTTTTTTGCTGCCCATATTATTATTATTATTATTTTTTTTTTTGAGGGGGGGGGGGGGAATGTCGAACTTGTGTACCAACATTTTAAAAATTATAGTACTGATAATGATTCTTATTCAGGGAAAGAGTTGCGTGTACTTTTTCCTGGACTTGTTTCTCTAATAGTGTGTAAAAAAATGATTTTTTTTGTCAAACACGATTTAACAGTAATTGCATTGTTCCTTATTAACAAGCATTTCAATGGAAAAATAATGAGCAAATCAGAGCTTTCATCTTGGCTGATTTTGTCTGTAACATCAGTGAGTAAGCTTGGTGTGCGCGTGGGTTCAAGAGAACTGAGGTCATTCATTATTCAATTAATACTGCCCAGTTTACAACTAGATTCCGGGAAACCTGACATGTTCAAGTTAGCACATCTTTCCTGTAACAACAGATTATGTACAATATGGTTTTGATTCAGGTTACATCACGATGGATCAAACAGGTCACTGTGTCAAACGAGGTGATGTGATGGCAACATTGTCAAACGTTACAACAAACATTTATTCAAGTGACCATGTTACGATGAGTAATGGTCACATGTTGTTCAGCAATAATCTGATACTGTTTGGTTTCAAGAGTCTAAGATAGCATTCCGATTACCTGACTTTTAAGTCAAATCCTCTTTTATGAGGGTGAACCTCTCTAAAATTGACATGGTCAACATAGACGGT
The DNA here is from genome assembly GCA_036785325.1 of Urophycis tenuis. Taxonomy (NCBI): domain Eukaryota; kingdom Metazoa; phylum Chordata; class Actinopteri; order Gadiformes; family Phycidae; genus Urophycis; species Urophycis tenuis. Next base: position 4,549,259 of record JAXIVH010000005.1, on the reverse strand, counting down.
CAGACAGAAATGAATTGATTGTGTTACTATTAGCGGCAGTGATAGAGGTGTTGGCGCTGACGTTTCCCCTCGTGCTAGCATATAGGCTCTGCCATGCTAAGCTGGTGGTCACTGTAGTTCTACATAACAGCATGACTCACACGAGGACAAGAACACCAGCTAGCTTGCATACTGTTGGCTCTCAATGCTCAACATGCCTGTCACCCGGTCAGAGAATGTCCTGAGCTACCCTCGCGGTGTGTGCGCGTGAGTGAGGGAGTGACTGAGAGAGAGAGAGAGAGAGTGACTGAGAGAGAGAGAGAGAGAGAGAGAGAGAGAGAGAGAGAGAGAGAGAGAGAGAGAGAGAGAGACAGAGAGAGAGAGAGAGAGACTGCAACCATCTCATAGTCTCTCTCTGAGAGAGAGAGAGAGAGACTATGAGATGGTTGCAGGACTGAAGGTGACCCTGGTTGGAGATGATGGCTGAACAATGGTGGGATTATCCTGACGAGCCGCACCCCCCCCCCCCCCACCACACTAGCCCACATCTAATCTGATGCAGCCCCTCCCACCCACGCACACGGCTGATCCCGCAACACATTTCTGACCAAATGATTGGATTTGATGCATTTCCGCGTGGTATGCATATGGAATCGGGTCATTCGTGGCAAGTGAAGTCCATCCCAGACAGCCGCGCCTCTCATCAGGGACATTCTGGGTGGTTTCCGTTTTAGGCTTCTTGGTAGGATTATAGATGCCGGTCCGGCTCTATAATCACAGGTCTATAAACAGGGTTTTCAAAGCACCCTAAGGGTGCTTAATCACCCTAAGTGTCAGGTATCATCCCGGCAATCACAGTGGGACGAATCCTCCGTTTATAAAATGGAGGTTACGGGGATGCATCGGCCCACCGGTGGCCGCACCTGGCCGCGGTGTTGGGGCTCCTGGGGTCCTGCAGATGGTAGCAGTCCCTCTCCGCAGCTCCGCCATCTCCTCGCTCCCCCTCCTTGCCTATCCCTCCCTCCACCCTCCACCCCTCACCGATCCGGCCTAATCTGACCGGGTAGGGTCAGAGGAGGGGGGAGGGGACATGATGGGGCGGCATTGGATATTTGCCACCACCTCTCTCTCTCTCTCCCTCCCTCTCTCTCCCTCTCCCTCTCCCTCTCCCTCTTTTCTGGCAGCGTATGGGACCGACGCAGAGCCTACTATGTAGAGTACGCGCACACATACACACAAAAACAAAAAGAAGAGGAATGCCTCCACTGTGAAGTTGGACTGGACATTGCAGCAGTGGGTTAGCGTGTGGTTAGCAGGGACTCCTAGCTTTACCCTCAAACCATCTGGCAGCCTAAGGAGTGATCACAGGCACTGAGCCGCCCCTGGGGTCTTAGGATTGGGCTTTTCTGTCGGCCGCCATTCAGACCCGGTGCGCGTCTTAATGGTGAAACCAGGCGGGTGGTTCTCATCCTGTCGTGACGTGGTGAAGATGCCGAGCTGGGCCGAGTTCCTCATCTAGTCGACCTCCCGGACTGATGTAGTGGTTGGGGTGGCGGTGGTGCTGGTGGTGGTGGTGGTGGTGGTTGTTGTTGTGGTGGTGGTGCCCGTGGTTGAAGGTGGCGGTGATACAGCACTCACACAATGTCGGCCAGTGAGGTGGGGACCCAGAGTGGGGTCTACAACTACTTCCTCAACATGGTGGCCTATCAGGTGAGACTGCAAAACTATCAGTGAAGTTGAGACAACTGTACGCACATGGATGAAAGCAATGTCTGGAGAATGGCAATCTCATTTGGTTATGCTACACTGAGTATGCAAACTTTTGGTTTGCTAACTGTATGGGCATTATATCCATGAATTATGAACTGATAATTGCATTTTTTTCATTTTACGTTTACATTTGTGTCTTGGTTGGGGTATTTTGTATTGTAATAATTTAATTATGTTGTGTGTATATTAATGTATTGGCACATGAACTTGTGTCCAATAACATTCATGCCAAGGCAAAGCATCGATTTGGAAACAACACAAAGCCCTAATAATCTAAAAGACTTTAAACAGATGTGAGGAGTTACTTTGTAGTGGGGACTCCTCTTCTAACTCCTCATTTCTTTCTTGTCTTTATCTCAACTTCAAGCATTTAATTATCACCAGTTCTCAGTGTATCAGTGAGTGTGTTCATTGATGCTACGTCCAAGTGAGGCTGAGAAAAATCGAATAATCAGTATTACAGCAACACATTTGAATTGTCTGGTTTAAAAATACTGATCTTCATTTTTATTTTACCTTCGGCTTTATATTTTCATTTTACCTAAGAGGCAAATACCGGTCACCTTGTAGACTACAACTGTGTTGCTAGCACAGAAACAACCCTTCCATTATTATCTTATAATCCATTGTTTTGAGGTGATTATCTGTACTGTAGCTATTATAGTTGGTGTTAGTATGTGTAGCCCCCCGCTAATTTCCCAAATAATGAACACATTGATTTTTCTGGGGTTCTTAGTTATGCAAGTTGGCTATCTGCTGGAGCTGCCATGTGACTATTAATCCTGTATTAATGTTCCTAAACTGACCTAGATGGGGCAGGCACAGTCACTGGTCTATTGCCAATGCAGTTTTTTTAAAACAGTCAATATCATTTAGATACAGATTTTGTTTCAGAATAACTTCACTCATCCAACAGCAGCCAATGGCAACAATTTACACTCAAGCGCGACACATACATCAATGACTTCAGTTTATAATGAACAATCAATGAATTAACCCCTTTTGCGAGGTACATGACCAAAACAGTGTTATTCCCTTCTGACAGTGCTACCCAGTGTCTTTATGTAGTAATAGTGAACTCTGTGAACCTTTAGTGACAGCAGCTACTGGATGCTTATGCAGGGGATAGGCTGCAAGCAAGAGCATGTTCACAGGAAGGGCGAGGAGTCAGCAGGACTGGCTTGGAAGCTGAGCAAGACATCCCAGCCTCGCTCTGTACCGTGTGTATGTTGTGTATGTTGTGCCTTATTGTGTGGTCCACCTGATGGACTGCAGTGAGCAGTCCATCCATCAGGTGGCCGCCATTCAGGCAAATACCTGGAGCACAGCAGCCTCAGCCGAAGCTGTGTAAATGTATGCATTGACAGGGGGAAAAAAAAGATGTTATGTTATTACAATGTACCTCAAGGTTGCCATCGGAAAGGATCGACTGAAAGGATAACGTCTTTTAGATTTCTAAAAAAGCAGCTAAAGATGCATTAGTTTAGTGGCATAATCCTCTGTATTTAGCTTTACTCCAGATTTTGCATTTCTGATAAAGTAGGCAAAGTCTTTTCATCAAAAGGAAATGACCATGTAATGTAATGACTTTTTTTTTTTTACTGAATCAATTTGTCATAAAAGAAAAAAAAGCCTTACATGACGGCTAGGTCATGTTAGGCTAAGCCTTACATGAGTGCAGGCCCTTGGATCCTCTGTGGGTTCTACCTGGGGCCCTGTTTCCATCCAGCTGACATGCATACATGCATACCTGTTATAATATGTATATAACATTATATATTATTCTATATGCTAGCTTCCATAGCCGGTCACTTTGGTGGGAGAGTGTCAGGGTCGACAGGTTCAGAGGACCACTCGGGGCATTTGTTTTTTTAATTTGTATTCACAATCATACATCATGTACGTCAACATTGTATGTCAGCTGTATTTAAATCTACGCTGCACTTTCGATGAGGTGTCGTCCGACCGAAATACTACAAAGTGTACGCAAATACACACTCGCTCACCAGCGGGCACCGAAAGCTCCTCCAGTTATTCGATACGAATGGTAGACCTGATCCGAGTGAATCCCCGTCTCTCTCCCTCTCTCTCTCTCTCTCTCTCTCTCTCTCTCTCTCTCTCTCTCTCTCCCCCCCAGATATGCTGCTGCTGTGGGCCTGCGCCGTGCTCCCTGTGCTGCTCCTTCTGCCCGCCGGTCAAGTCGTCGTCCAGCACGCGGGTCATGTACACCCTGTTCCACGTCATGGCCTGCGCCGTCTCCTGCCTCATGCTGTCCCGCACCGTCTCCGAGCTCGTCAGGGAGAACGTGAGTTGTCGAGGCGCCCGGGGTGGCGGTTTCAATTCAATTCAATTCAATTCAAGATTCTTTATTGATCCCTGGGTGAAATTCAAGAAAAGATATTCTCCCCGTCGGGGAATTGAACCCCGGTCTCCCGCGTGACAGGCGGGGATACTGACCACTATACTAACGAGGAAGTGAGGAAATGCAAGGGGGCCAGAGGTGTAATGACAGAGAGAGAGAGAGAGAGAGAGAGAGAGAGAGAGAGAGAGAGAGAGAGAGAGAGAGAGAGAGAGAGAGAGAGAGAGAGAGAGAGAGAGAGAGAGAGAGAGAGAGAGAGAGAGAGAGAGAGAGAGAGAGAGAGAGAGAGAGAGAGAGAGAGAGAGAGAGAGAGAGAGAGAGAGAGAGAGAGAGAGAGAGAGAGAGAGAGAGAGCGAGCGCTACTACTTAAGTGCTGCTTGTGATTGACAGGCAAGATGGATCCCCCGAAACAATCAGGGGAGAGATGCCCTGATGGGTCAGAAACGAGCCGGGAGTGAGTCTCAAATCCAAATCGGTTCCCGCAGAGACGGGTGGCTCACAGTTCAGAGTTCTCACGGTTCACAGTGTAATTCACTTACTAACCGCTGACAGATGGCTCAGGCGTTTCTAACAAATTACACTCAAAGTACAGCGCTTAAATCTGACCCACCGCGCCTTTCAGCGGCCAGATGACCGGAAACGGTTTTACTCTGAAAAAGATGATGTTTGGCATGAGGTCTGGGAAGCAACTGTGGACCATCATTTGTATGAAAGGGGTTCAGGTTAGCCCTAACCCGAGACATTTGCACACATCCACACACACACACACACACACACGCACGCACGCACACGCACACACACACGCGCGCACACACACACAACACACACACGCACACACACACACACACATTCAAACTGATCTGAGGATGTGGGCAGTGAGAGAGAGGTCAGCGGAAACTGGTGGGAGGGCTGTCTAAGTCACTTTCGATGAGGTCTGCGTAAGCCCCCCCCCCCTGGGATGTGTTTCTCGCAGGATTATCTGCATGGTCTTTTTTTTGGGGGGGGGGGGGTTGTTCCTCAACCCAATTCCTCTGCAAAGTGCAGTCAAATACTGAAAACATCAAGCAGAAAGACTTGATGCATCAAACCAGAGATTCAAGCATAAAATGACTGAATGAATGTGTGTGTGTGTGTGTGTCTGTATGTGCGTGTGTGTGTGTGTGTGTGCGTGCGTGTGTGTGTCTGTATGTGCGTGTGTGTGTGTGCGTGCGTGTGTGTGTCTGTATGTGCGTGTGTGTGTGTGCGTGCGTGTGTGTGTCTGTATGTGCGTGTGTGTGTGTGCGTGCGTGTGTGTGTCTGTATGTGCGTGCGTGTGTGTGTGTGTCTGTGTGTGTGCGTGCCCATGTGCGCGTGTATGTGTGTCTGTATGTGCGTGCGTGTGTGCGTGCATGTGTTTGTGTGTCTGTGTGTGTGTGTGTGTCTGTATGTGCGTGTGTGTGTGTGCTTGTGTATGTGTGGGCGTGCGTGTGTGCGTGCATGTGTGCGTGCATGTGTGTGTGTGTGTGTGTGTGTGTGTGTGTGTGTGTGTGTGTGTGTGCGTGACAGGTGCCTTTCTTCAACATGGTGTGTGACCAGGCGCACGGCGGGGGGCACTGCGAGATGCTGGTGGGCTACTCGGCCGTTTACCGGGTGTGTTTCGGAACCGCCTGCTTCTACCTGATGATGGCCGTCTTCCTCATAGACGTCAAGTCCAGCCAGGACTACAGAGCGCTCATACACAACGGGTCAGTGACGCCGCCAGGGTCCAATCGATGCTGCACTGTACTGTGTTGTACTGTACTATACTGTACTGTACTGTACAGTGCTGCACTGTACAGTGCTGTACTGTACAGTGCTGGTGATCACCACTCATACAAGGCCACACAGTGCAAGCCTAATGACAGTGTTTGTTGTGTGAAACTACGAGTAAGTTAGACTCCCTTTAGTTCAATCATACTTCACACCACAACATGAGTAGCTAAATTAACCAAATATCTTAAAAAAAAAAAAAAGTGTGCCCTCGGTTTATGTGCGAGATGTCAAGAGTGAGTGGTGAGTTGTTACTCTGCGACTCGTTGCATTTCCCCCCCTCGGGTAACAGTAAGACGTTTTGTATTTTTGAGAAAGAGGTGAGCCTCATGGCTGCAGGTTGTTCAGGTAACTTTCCAAGGAGAGTTCAAAGTTTAAACGCTTTGTTTCATTTCATTGGAACATTTTCCCATCGAGTGTTCTCCACTTTAAACAAAGTCAGAAAACAGCGATGTGTGCGTGCTTTATATGACGCCTGTATGACTAAGTGATCAACCGTGACAGCATTGGAATGTAACCATGAAGCTAGTGCTTGCCATCACATTCCATAGCATAACATGACCCATGACCCACCAGGTACAAAAACAATAACGACATACCTCGGTGATGAATTAGCATCTTGCTTTTTGAATAGCGCTATGATAAATGGTATACTCATGCCTAGCATGTGTTCTGCTGACACCAGAGATACACATTTAGATGAACATTCATGTATTTCAGCAGAAAGTACTGTCCAGGGTGGCACAATTAGTGCTGAAGTAGGAGTATTTAGTGGTGGTCATCCAGGGTGATCATTGGTGATCACCTGTTAGTTAACTTAATCTTAATCTCCTCATGCTTCTTAGAATCACCTATAAAGAATAGCCTATCTTCTACAAACGTCCTTAACTAACCATGCCTACTCACATACTAGTTAGCCATTAATGTATCAGCCTTGGTTATTATTAGCTCCTGGTGTCACACTTTCCATTGCTAGTGTGTCAATTAGAGCCGTGACGTGTCCGGGATTAGGATTTGAGAGGCTGGGTATGCCGGTCCTCATTGACATAAATCTGCCCATAAGAGTCTTATCAAGAGGTCCAGGTCCCTGGCAAAGGTAACTCCAACGACAGTGGCCCATATCAAGAGGACCTAGCGGTGCACAGGATGTTCACTTTCACCCTTGGGAAAGACGAGGGAATTGTAATGTGACATTGCTTGCTAGCACGGCATGCACCTTAAAATCCCACCATTATATTATGGAATGCATCTAACCTTCATCGCCAACCACGGATAATGTCGGACAGTGATAACAATGATGATGGCGTATCAGAGACATGCCATGGCTCAACATGATGTAACCACCACTAGTCACTCACCACCCCCTATCTACCACGCATCACACCCCCTATACTGGTTTCACACATTATGCAGGTGCAACAGGCAGAGTCATGCAGTCTGCTTGCAGCTTCTCTTAAACCTAAACGATGAAGTGTGAAGTTCTGCCCATATACTAAACGTATTTCTCCACGGTGTTTGACGTGCGTGCAGGTTCTGGTTCCTGAAGTTCATCACCCTGCTCGGAATGTGCACTGCGGCCTTTTTCATCCCCACAGAGTCCTTCCTGCACGGTGAGCAACACGTGATAAACCAACCAATCATACGTGGGCAGCAGTCTAACACGCACAACGTTGCATTTACTTAAGGCGCTTTTGGATTTTTTTTTAAATAGTATGTTGCTTTTCGGTTGTTGTTTTTTGTGCCGGGTTTCTATAAGATCTGGACGCGCACAACAGATAGTATGGCTGAGAATCTCTTAACCGTGTCTCGTCACAGTTCCCTTCCTATCGCCCTAGGGGGCAGTGTTGCCTCAGTTATAAGCGAGGCCCCGGGGGACGGCTGCTCTGCCGCGATGAGTTAGTCTTTGGCTGGGGTTCAGATGTGTTCGGGATAAGCAAATCCGTTGCATGGCAAACATGTGTCGGTGTTGTCAAACAAGTGAGAAATAAAACAGAAAACGAAAAACAATATAATTGAAGATAAATGTGCACATGATCCAATAATACGCAACATGTTATGTGTAGGCGGCTACAGACGGGACATGTGTGTACTGTTATTTGTATAAGTAGCGTTCAGGCCTACTTAGTTTCAATTTACAGTGGTGTTTGTAGTACGGCAAGCTTTGTATCAGGTTACATAACATTC
>JAXIVH010000005.1:4531179-4533679 GCA_036785325.1 Urophycis tenuis | reverse complement strand
GGCATCGCTCTACGTCATGATGACCCTCACCAACTGGTTCAGGTCAGGGGGAGGGGCCGCCGGCATTCAGTCAGCCCACCACATGGACGGCTCCAGGCCGAGTTTGTCCTGACCATGTTTTTCGCCGTAGACCCCATTAGCGAAGATGTCTGATAAAACAATGGTGAGAGTAATTCCGTTTCTCTCTCTCTCTCTCTCTCTCTCTCTCTCTGTTTCCCTCTCCCTCCCCCCTTTCTCTCTCCTAGCTATGAGTCGGCCGTGCTGGAGACCACCTTCACCCACGGCAGCTGGTCCACCTTCTGGGTGAAGATGTCGTCGTGCTGGGCCTGCGTGAGCCTCTACCTCTGGCTGCTGCTGGGGCCGCTGTGCAACTGCCGGGCGGACGCCAGGCCGCGCCGCTCGCGCATCAAACGCCGCGTCACCTCCCCCCGCCACGTGGCGGTCAGCGTCTGAGGGCGGGGCCCCTGGGGGGAGGGAGGGGAGGAGGAGGAGGAGATGAGGAGAGGAGGAGGAGGAGGAGAGGAGAGGAGGGGAAACGAAACCGGATCCGGTCCTGATGCGGGGGCCCGACGTGGACACAGCGGTCCGGCGATTCTGACGGAGCCCCGCCCCCCGAAGTCTCTCTCTCTCTCTCTCTCTCGCACGGCGGCCATGTGGCTGGACACGAGCCGACCACTCAGGGACCACGTTCTCAGTGACATCGTCGCCTCTGACGGTCAAATAAACCAGGAGGCGCTCTGGTACCACACGCCTGAGAACATGCTCTAGGGAACCACTAAAGCAGACAAGGCAGTGGAAACGCACTTACAAATTTGCCAAAGGGATGAATATAGATCTGAATATAAATAGACATATGTATTGCTTAGCTCTCACTTTGTATTAAGGTGGATGATGGGTTTAGGGTTCTAGTCGGTGTAATTGATTTTTTTTCTTAGTTTACCTTAGAACGCTTTCTTTCTGTGTAGACAAATGAACGACAGATGGCCAGCATGTATGTATCAATGTCAGTTCCAATAGGGCTAGAGTGGACGGGGCATTTCTCAAACATTTAAAAAAACGTTCTGACTTAAAAGCACAAATCTTTTGACGGGTATACTGTGACCTGTGACTTATGATGTGACCTCAGAAAAAAAAAACTTTGTGACTTTGTTCATTTGTTTTGATTGCTGGGGCGTTCCATTGCAGCAGCTGTGCCTCTGACACACAATTCAACAAACGAAAAAACAGAGTAACCATGACAACAAAACTTCCCTTGAATGGATGCACAAAAGTGGTCATGATGCAACCAAATTTAACAAACTTTACCAACTGAAAACTGAAAAAAAGAATCACAGAAAAAGATGCCTTATGCATAATTGCACTGTAAGTGTATCGTCTCTCACACGTCAAATTTCTATAAAGAACCTGTGCCCAAAAATGACGAGCCGGGAAAAATGTTCAATACATGTTCACTACAAAGAATTTTCGAATTACCATGGGGATAATTACTAATTTTTTTAAATACATTTGGCAATGTTGTCTCAGAAGAAATTGTAGTCACCAAATGCATCATGTGTTTACTAATGATTCCTCTGAAATGTTATTTACTGTTACTTATTGTTTACAAGAAAATTGCTTCTGTCAAAGTCATACATTTGCATTTTTGTTTATGTTTTTTCACAAATTGTTTAAAATCATATACCGTTATGATACCAGAGATGATCAAGTGTTAAACGTGTACAGAAAAATGTCTGACTATTGAGGTTTGAAGCTTTTGCCATGCCTTGGTATAAAATAGTAATATTTGTAAGATATGACAGTTTTGTGAATCAAAACTGAAATAAGGGAAGGCTCTTCATGTGTGTGTGTGTGTGTGTGTGTGTGTGTGTGTGCGTGTATGTGTGCGTGTGTGTGTTTGTCTGAGCTGAATATCTGTGATGACGTAACCATTTATGAACAGATTTTCAGGCTGGGTCCCTTACAATGTTATTTCTGTAATATGTGTAGTTTTATTGAGTTAATATTATTAGACCTTTGTTAAATGCATTTGGGTTTTTCTCATAAACCACAGGTTTTCAGATGTCTTGTCTCGTTAAACATATCTTAAGCTGCCTATTAACACAGTCGACACTGCTGACAGGTGAATTAGACATAATACTACATTAAAAACCTTTTTATATTGTTAAATAAATGTCATTTCTGGAGTTCAGTGGTTAGTGGACATCTACATGGTTTATCCACTGTGAATTACAGTAAATAACGTTTTTTGGCACAATATGGGCTTGTAAGAGCAAAGAAGATATGTCAAATTCATATTACAAATACACAAAGCGCGTAAATGCTACGTGGCTATTTGGAAGAATACAAAACAATACAAATACAAATTTGCGGCTAATCAGTGACACACTAATATAGAATACTGTATATTCATAACTCTCCGTTCCTGCGAAATGTTTCTAAATATGAACGTCAAAACAGACCTGATTCATTGTACCTTTAAAATGAATAACGCAATGCAATA
>JAXIVH010000005.1:4529055-4530979 GCA_036785325.1 Urophycis tenuis | reverse complement strand
CATCTGGCGCGACTTGCATCCAGCTCCACAAACAGCAAAAGCAAATAACAAATAACTGAGTGAGCATCCAAAACCATTATTCAGCACCCGCGGGCTCCAACACAAATCACAAGTGATGTCACGGCTTCCGCACAGCCTCTGAGCGAGAGCATCAAGTGTGGGGAAAAAAAAAAAAAGAAATAAAAAGAGACCACACTCCTCAATCTGGACAGACGATAATGTATCTGGGGCCGAACTAGTCACCAGCAGAGAGGTTAGAGGCTGTAGTGAACAGCCTGGTTCCCCCCCCCGCATTTCTGTCATGCCCGACAGTCCCAAAGCACTGAGCTGCCAGACTTCCGAGCGTTCAGATCCGCCTCGACACTGAGAAGCTGGGAGTCACAGGGGTGGGATGAATCGATCAAACATTCACCAGCGAAGGGTAAAAAAAAAAAAAAGGAAATCGCTATGGTAAAACAGAGGGATTTTTGCACAAAGCGTATGGCTGTCCTCATGGCGCAGGAGAATACATTGGTCGGGCGGTAACTAAACATGGGCAGTTTCCGCCAACGGAGTGCACTGTAACCCTAGTGGATACACAGCGAGGGTTTAAAAAGGACTGGTGGCTCCTCTCCAGGGTTGAACTGGTTGTAATCCAGTGAAGATGTGGTCGGGGATATAAACACTTCCTGCTCAACTCTCCTGAGAGAGAGAGAGAGAGAGAGAGAGAGAGAGAGAGAGAGTGAGAGCGGTGTGAGGTGAGTGAGAGAGAGAGGGCTGCAGGAAATCTGCCACTGCAGGGAGACATGGGCTGGAGATATGATCCAGGAAAAAACATTCACATTTCAGCAATCCCTATGCTAGGACTGGCAAACTGAGCAAGGAACTCTGAGGCACGCTGGCACGCACGCACGCACAAACTCTTCATGGAATATTTACAACATGTTATATACTGACCGTGTTGTCAATATACTGTTCATCTTATCAGCCAGAGAGAGAGTAGTGAGTTAATTTAAAACACAGGACTCAAAGGGTTGGTGTGAAGCATCACTTTTCCCCCTTCCCATCTTGTTTGGAGGCGTGGGAATAAGCGTTTATATTCTCGAGACACTCATCATTTGACAAATGGGCTTGAGCAAATGCAAGCAACGAAAATGTTACAAAGTGCATGTTTGAAAAGATTAACACTTTCCCAGCCACATGGGCTTTCGTTTCACAGGCTTATACAGTATCTATTAATGAGGAATAGAACCAAAGTCTGAATAAATAACTCCTATCCCGAATAAATGCCATGAGCACTCCGAGACATAACATTGCAGCTAATTGACTCCATTTACATTGCCCTTTGCTAATCTATGTAGCCAAGGATCAAGCCTACAAGCACAACATTTTACAATGAATGTCTCATATTTTACACATACTGTACACACGCCCACGCCACCGGAATCTGCCAAGCAATGCAATAGCCAGAGAGCTGGGAGTAGTTGTGGTTAGGTGCCTTGCTCAGGGATGACCTAACCTCGGCAGTTAGCCTGGGGGACCAGATGAAACAACCGACTGACTCGGCTCCATCTCCTCAACTTGTGCCTTTTGGTAAAACAAACAACAAAAGCAGATCTTTGCAGATCACTTCTCCCTCTGTTCCAGGAAGAGAGTGGATAAAGACAAAAAAAAAAAAAAAAACACTCCAGCGACTCATTGAACCAACGCGTCAAAAACAACCAGTGCAAAACCAAAAGCAACCATCCTGCTCTCACCAGAGGGTGGGCTTAGCTGGAAGTGCACCGCGGGTACAAGGGGGTTCAGGCCAGGGCCGAGTAGGGGCGGTTGTACGCGCCAGTGAGGGACAGGAGCGTGCCAAATGCCCACCGCTGAGGTGGGGGTGGGGGGGGGGAGCATAATCCCTTTTTACACACTGGGACGACCGTCTGCTGCTGGAGGAGAG
>JAXIVH010000005.1:4496555-4526555 GCA_036785325.1 Urophycis tenuis | reverse complement strand
TTGGCGCACGGTGCTCCTTGTCCTCGACGACGACGATGACACATCGGGTATGGCTGAGCCATACCTGATGACATTCTCCCTCAAACCACTCCTTATTCCCTTTCACCCCGCACACACCTCACCCCCCTAGAAAGAAATCTAGACTGACACAGAGCTTGAAGCGTCTCACGGCTTTTTATACGAGCGCCAGGGCAAATGAAAACAATCTCGTCCAACAGGTTATGTCACCGTGGTAATGCATTCTTGCACAACTCTGACTGCAGATCAAACCACTCAGCCAAAAGTAGAGGCAATTATGAAGCATAAATTCATTTTCTGTGAAAGAGATTGGTCGGTAGACCAAGAGGGCCTTCATTAGGCCCAACGGGAGGATCATTTTTTCAATCAATACAAAAGAACCGTGGCAAACATTTGTATGGGAATCCTGTGTACAATGTACACACCGGTTCCCTGTCGATATGTACATAGTGAAGTCTTCAGGCAAACAGGAGAAGCAGCAGTCTTGTTTGAAGACTTGCTTCAAGTTCCATGTTTTTTCCCATTCATTCACACAGTATCTTCTGTCTGTTCACAGCCACATATCCTGTTCCAGATATGTGGAACAGGATATGTGGTTCTAAGGCGTTCTACAGACCACCCTCCAAGGCCCTTTCCAAGGTCAAAACATTTCTTGGGGAGGCGCGACCCAATGACCGATGCACACGACGCCTGCGTGGTACTCAACAGAACCAGCGTTTCATGTGTGAACGCACACGACGCTGAAGAAGAAAAAAAATTGCTCAGCTCCATCCAAAGTCTGAAAAAATATGCAAACGACAGTAACGCAATGTAGCAATCAGCATCCTCGTAGTGAGAGTTAGTTAGCTGCCCTCGCCTCAGATGGCGCCGTAATAACCTCCAGATGATGAGCGGCTGACACCGGGCCATCAGCACAGGACGTTCCGGTCGTGGAGTGGCAGAACGACAGAAAAACTACTCTTGACAAAAAAAAAAACAAAAAAAAAAACACACACACATTGCGTCACTTGGACATTTGGACGCCGCCCGGACAATGAGAATTCCATGACCGTGAGAGGAAGGCAGTGCTGCGCACCAGCTTCCGCGGGACAGGAATAGACTCTGGGTTTGCTTGATTTTGCAGACGGCCACGGAACACGCAACGCGCAGCGCTGCGGCGGCGTGAGACTGTCCGGGAAGGAGCCGGTCCCGCGGGGGCTACGGGCCGAGCGGAAACTGTGGTATTCATTATCGCTGCAAAGGCTGAAACATTCGCGGACACTCAGGCAACAGCTATACCCAGCGTGTTTACTACACATCAGTTCTTGGGCCAAGTATAACTGATGGGTTATTTGAGGTCGATGTTTCTCATGTGGCCAAGCTTTGGGGGGGGGGGGGGGATTCCAAGACATGCAACCACTAAGGAAGTACGAGTTTATTAAGGGCAGTCAGGAAGCAATCCAAAGCTGTAACGCTGTTTGCTTTATTCATATGCATATTGCATTTCAATAATCAGAGCTGCAGTATACTGATTATGGCACAAACATACAGTATATTAGGATCTTGGCTGATAAGGACAAGGCATTGCATTTTAATTGTCACAAGCCTTTTGAGTAAAGCAGCACATTGGTTACTCGCTGAAATGATCTTATAGCCTCAAAAATAAGGGATCATTCATTTCCAAATGTGAATATGAAAAATAACATTATACAACATTGTACATTAAACAATAACCTCGACTACTAAATTGAAAGAAAAGCTATTGCTCATGGTGACAGAGGATAGAAGGTAGTTTCCATTTTTGTGTTTCGAACACAGGCTGTCTAGCTTGGCCCGGTCCAAATTTGTAAAACAACCAAGAAAGCAAGCTTCCACTGTGAGGGACATATGCTGCCTCCTGAAATGAAAAAAAAAAAGAAAAAAAAACACACACACACAGAGCATGAATCTCGTTGGACTGGGCAAACAGTCCTGCGCGCGGTCTCCCTCATCGCCGCTCGAGACCGCGTGCTCTACTGGCTGTTTTGTGTTTTTCTAAAAACATCTACTTTGTCACCACGCAGGTGCACCGTGTTTGCCCAAGACAAGAAAGGGGGTTTTCATTTTAGAGCACCCAAGCAAATACAGAGACAAATAATATGTTAACACTCCTCTGCACAGAATTCAAGGACTGTCGGTTTTGGATGGGGGCCCCCCCAAGTAGATTTGTGTCCATTTCTCTTTCTACCAAACAACAAGCCACATCTGACTGTAATCTGAGCGAGGCTCTGCTGCAGCCGGCCTTACATCAAGCCACAGCCTTGCTCTTTCATCCATATACAAGAGAGAGCCCCGCGATACGCCGACTGCCTGTGCTCTGCTAACAACAGCCGAAAATAAGGTTAGCAGAAAGGGATGTTCTTGAGCTTTGCACTGCAGAGGAACACTGCACGTCCATACTCTCATACCCATACTACAGTGCTACAGATGTTTTTTATAGGCTTCCAACAAAAGCTGACTTCCATAGGATATCCCCAGTGCCAAAAGAATTAAGCCTACACCCAAATCTCTCCCCTCACACACACACACACACACATATAATTTTATAGAGCGTTTATGGACAAACTTTGTCAGCTCAGAGGAGGTGGGCTGCGCTGCACGTGTGGCGATTGCCAAAAAAAAAAAAAAAAGGCCCAAAAAAGGTGGAGCAGTTGTAAGTGGTTCAGCGGTGAGGAATGTTTTGGATCCATGCCGGGCACAGTGGGAACCATTTGACCAAAGCCGTGGATTACCCTTCAAATTAGTAACAATAAACCGCCATGTTTGTCCCATTGCCTACTACACATCGGTCCAGAGTCTAGACGGTGTGTGACATTGCCAAGCTCTTAGTCAAAGTAACGGGAGCAGCGTGCTCTCCATTCATGAAGCCAATCTGGTCTCTGAGGACGAGACAATCATCTGGTACCGAGTGAAATATTTACAAATATTCACATGTTTCAAGTAACCATTCAACCATCGCTTTCCATCTGGTGACCTTAGCCTTTCTGAAGCGAGACAAGACAAACAACAACCGACTCTTCCACCAATACACTGTGTGCATTGTGAATCAACGCAAATGATCATCATCTCGATCCGCGACGCTTAAAATTAACGACAAGGACGGAAGGGATGGCCTTTTTTGTACATCTTCACTATCGGGGACCTATCTCTAAGCAATTTGAGGAATACCATTGTGCTGCAAAAATCTATATGGACTTCAAACAACTGACCCCACCACTTCAGACAGGATCAAACGACAAGGCTTCCCTTGTTGAACACACACTGGTCCCTGTGACTGCGCCGCCGGCCCCGTGGTGTACCCAAAGGCTGATGCTGTGATTTCTCAATCCAATTCCGCTGAATGGGGAAGTCGTATTGACAATATCTAAATAATGGATGCCTATGCAGACGAGAGGGGAAGTTATCCTGGCCTCTGCTGCTCCCCCAGAGGCCAGGATAACTGCGCGCCCGCTGAATTCTACGCGCATTTCGTGACTCACGCCCGCAAACAGACAGCACTGGTGTAATGGAGACATATTTCTCCATGTAGAAACTGTGGATTTTTCATTGCAAAATAAGAGCGCTGGTGTGATAAGACAATTTTTTTTTCCCATGTAGAAACAGAACATTTTTCATTGCAAAAGACACACGCATCCGCTGTGTGCACACACACACACACACACATAACAACAACAACTTTAGCATGCATCTGTTAACCGCTGTTAACCACCATTAAGGCATGTTACACAACGCTGTCAATGCATAACATGTCAGGTTAGCACCATGAGAGGGCCGTTTCCCAGGGCTCCGGCAGCTGCCTACACCGCCGTAACTACCATACACATATCGAACCGGAGCAACAAGTCATGCCTCCCAGGTCCACTCCGCCACAGAGCACACCAGCCTGACGACCATAACAACCACTCGTGTATTGACCTTACAGTTGATAACATCCACATTTCACGGTGTGCTATTTTCTGACGCTGTGAATTCAGAAAAAAACCCCGTCTGCCGCTCTAAGGCCCGGAAAGGATATCTGCCTCCCGTGCTTGTCGATGGGTCTGCGGTGCGGGGAGTTGATGCGGTTCCTGTGGACCCTCTCCACCAGTCCGTGGTGCCGGGTCCCTCTGACAGAGTCCAGCCCTGCAGGGAAGCCGCCCTGGGGAGCGGTGGCACAGGGGAACACGGTTCATGTCTGGCAGGCTCGCAGCACACGGACAGCAGATGGGCTTCACAGTGTTAACATCAATATGAATACATGCATGCATACATTTTAGAAGCAATTGCAAGTGATCCAATAAAAAAATTATAAATATGGCACGAACTAGAAAAACATGATTATTACATAATATATATATATATACATTTAGACTAAGCAACACAAACTGAACAGATGGAAGATAGAAACACATATAGCCTATGCAATACAGAGACATGAGACAGAGGTATGTGCTAAATTCAGAAGGGTGATACAAAACATCGGACTGCAAATGCAGCTTCAGGATTTTTAGTGTATCAGCCATTTCTTCTTGCGGCACTGTATGACCGGCATTCTACACACACTGTACCTTTTGTTTAAACTGAGCGGACGGCAATAAGTGACTATCAAAGAGTGAAACCCAGAAGCCATTCTGAATAAGGAGTTTCCCTTTCCCATTAGGCAAAGGGATCCCACAGCTTAAAAGCCACTTTGCCTAACAACAACTGGGATTGATTTTCTGCACTGCGGTCATAGTGCAACTATCACAGCTCTGCCTCAAAGGGCCATTCTTCCTGCCCAAAAAAGGGGACTTTTACCTGGCCCCTCTATACACTGGCCATGTACTCTCCTCAGAGAACTGACACAGATACTGGTTTTCAGCTGTTGCAAAGCACTGCAGGGATAAGAGCATCACAAGCACTGAGGTCCTCAAAGAGGGGCTGAGAAAGATCTGCAACCAGAGGCAGGCATTGATCTACTATTCTGTCTTTGCCAAAGTCTTTATAAAAACCCATTTGAATTATTTAATGGCCTCAAGGGGGAGGCGAATTTGCACTTCTGACAGTCCAGTACAGTGGTCTGCTGTTCCTCTGCCAGTAGTTTAGAAAACACTTGAATAGCAACTTGTGGGCAGATGCAACTGGCCTTGAGAAGGCAAACGCTGAAAACAAGACCTTGGCTTGGGTTAAGATTGGAATTATACAGGGTCGGGGGGGTGGTTTTAGTTTGAATTCAGCCATCACATAGAGTTCTTTGTTTTTGTATTTATTTTCTTAACACTGAACATCTTTGTCGGGAGTGTCAAATGAAGACATGCCATTATTGAGGCATCACTAGCATAGTCCCCACAGATCGGTTGGCGCGACCATTACCCACCTGGAAGTCGTTGCCGGCATTGCCAATTTGGTTCACGTTGGGCAGAGATCCTCCATAGTAGGGCGGCCGAGTCTGAGACGAGCGGAGCTGCTGGATCTTCTGAAACTGCACCTGCCATGTCAAAAAACAGCCAAAGACACACTCTAAAAGTCAGCGTTCGCTTTTCAGGTGGCTAACCTAGAGCCATGACGACCGTACGCACTGGCTTGTGTCTAATGGAACCATAGGTGAGTGCCGATTAGAGATTGGCTATCACCATGATAACAAATATGGCTTAATCCCGAGACAGAAAATACACCAATTACCATCTATTATGTTGTTGTGGTCAAGCTGTTTTAAGAATCTCTCTTTGATCTCAAATCTCCCTTGGACAACCAACTTCAATGTCATCAACATTTCTGTTGCCTTGAAACCTTGGCGTGTGTGTAAAACACTATGAATATTTAAAATTACAATCAAGCTGCTTCATACATGAAGCAAATTGTATAATGTATAAGTGTTTTTTTTTTTTTTCTTTGATTGGACTGAGACACAAGTGACTATAAGCAAGCGATATGAGTTGTATGCATGATATATATGAGATGATGGGTAGTAAGGGTAAGTAAGTTTCCCTTTAAATCTTAGTAAGTGCAAGTTTCAAAAACTGATTTTGGCAGTCAGAAAAGAAAAGAAGACAATTTGGGGTCCATAAGAGCAAGTGCGAGGGGTGTTGTCAAAACCAAGGTCAAACTCACTTGAGCTCGGATGCCCAGCCAATGGAAAACCACCACGCTCCAATTTAGACTGCTCCCTGCTCATTTCTGAACAATCAGGGCATGTTCGCCGTGATTGGGGGAATCCAACTTGCCAATCACAGGAGCGGGAATACAAAACTTCTCAATGGTGGAAAATGCAAGGAGGGAGTGTTTTTTGATTTTGTAATCATGATCTCCTTCTGTTCTCTTTTTGGTACTGATTTACAACAATCTGTGCCACAATCAGTTACAACAAAGTGTCAGAAGATTCTTAACTTCCAGAGGTAACACAGGATTGCAGTAATTGTGTTGATTTCCAATAAAATGGTTTAATGGCGGTAGACGCTGGTAGACTCTAGGGCATGTAGTGATTGCATATGTAAGGAAAACAAAGCACCGGTCTTGTTTAGAGGGAAAGGAAATTTGTATGGGACAAACCACGCCACTAGCATTAGCATCTATCTTCACTGCGCATGCAAGGAAATCTAGGTGCTGCACCAGCGTCTCAACAATGGATGCCACAGGAATCAACTCGCAGTACACAAGAGGGGACTTGTTCTGCCAAGGTTAGGTAAACTGAGGCCATCAACAATTGTGAAACAGTGCATATAAAGTTCTGCCCCCCCCCCCCCCCCCATTGTCACACGTTTAATTTCCAAGCCTGCTTGGTTTGATTGAATTTATGTACACAGTGAAGACCGAGCGTATACTCAAACAGAACACTCAGACATCAGGCCACTCATCGAGCTTCACTTTCATTATCACTTTCATAATCATTCACCAAATCAGGCATTGTTTTCCTCAACCACAGCCGTCCAAAAATAAGACTGTTTGTCAATAAGCGCGTGCCAATAAGGCAGTTTGTGTTCAAGGAGCAAACCAAAACAGAAAGCCTACATCTAATTACAGAGGTTTGCTGGCAGAGAAGGGCTACACTGCTGTCAGGCATCTGTACCTGCACTCACTCAGTGAGCCAGTCTGTCTCTTAAGGGTCACGGACAGTTCATACCTTATGGTAAACTTAATTCAGTAGAACTCCAAAACCACATCCTCCGTGACTGGCTGGTTAAAACGCCCTCTAGTAAGAATAACACACTGCAAGCCCACGATGGTATGAAAATAACATGAATGGGACCTTTTATATAGTCTCAAGAGACACCATTTTTTTTACATAATGTACCAATCTATTTTCAGGGGAGAATACAATGTAATTATTTTTTATTATTATTAATTGTATAATTGCTAAATCAGACGTTTATAACCATACTGTTAACAACTCTTTACATGTGAAACTTCACTGCCAATGGTCACACAGATCACTGTGACCATTGGCAGTAAATATACAATTCTAGTTTGACTTTTCCGCTTTTATTAGTGTGTCCATCTTTTATGGGAACCCATCAAACAGTGCAAAAAATATGGGCCCTCCATATAATTATAATCAACGGAAGCGTTCATGCTTTCATCCAGGCTGTGCATGGATGCCATGAAAAGCCATCACAGTATTTCATCGGGGACGGTTAGCCAGGCTAAGAACTTAAAATGTGTGATATCTATACTAACAGTGTAGTGACAAATGTGCAACAAGTCGGTAATAACGTGCTGTGCGCGGGTTCGACGTCGTGTTCAAACTTCACGGAAGGAGGAACGGCGCGTCTCCTGTAATATTGCAGAGCTGATATAACCAAAGCCCCGGTCGGGGGCTGCTCTGCTCCTTTCAACACACCATTTGCTTTATAGCTCCAACGTGGTAATCATATCTGCATCTGACAACAGACGCCAAAGTTGTACCTGAGGATAAGGTGCCATATCACCTCATCGGAAGAGATACGTGACAACGTTTCATAAGTACGCAACCCCCCCCCCCCCCCCCCAACGTAAAAACGCATCCCGTAGACAGTGATCACAGTGGAAATGTAACACTTGACAAACAATCATCATCTCACGTCTATCGAGGAGACTTATACAAGCCAATTGAACAACCGAGCAAAGACAGTTCCCTGGAACAGGGGACGTTAAAACGGAGAACATGGTGCACAGAGAACCAGGATGACAACCGAGCTGTTCTTTACCCTGGAGACGTTCAGGTCCGTCATGAGCTGCTCAAAAGCCCGTGTCTCCTCAGCCTGCTTCTGGTTGTGCAAAGCGATCTTCTCGCTGAACTTCCTTGGGTTGGAGCCACCTGTGCCCGGGGATCCGGACATTGTGTGGGCCGCAGTTTTTCTTGTTGAAAAAAAACTTCAGAAACCAAAACAAAAAAATATGAAACGGCGTCTTAAGTCTTGGACTTAGACTACGCTGAGGCGAGGTTTGGGTAGATCCATCGGGGGTGGTAAAGGCGCGTCACATCGCTGCTCGGTCCGAGGTTAAGGCCGGAGATGGAGGCGTCTTCCTGGGGAACAGAGTAACGTCAAGACGAAGTTTGTCGGGCGGCTCGCCGGGCAGGCTGGCGGCTAAGCTAAGTGTTGCTCCAATGAAAGTTGAGAGAGTCCGCTGGCTAACGCTACGAGCGAGCGGTAATCACAACAGTGAACGGGCGAACTGTATGATAAACTACGTGTGTATAGATATATAAATAAATATATAGATATGACGCTGGATTACTTCAGCGACTCTTCGGCAACTGCTATTCCGAAGGAAAAATAGACCAAAGACGTGGATGTCGCAGACACTTGTTTGATGACAGTGTTGTGATGGTCCTAGCGGGGTGCTAACGTAACGTTAGTGTTACTAACAGCCCGGGAGAAAACAACCACGGCTAGCTAGCTTAGCTAATCTGTGTTTTCACAAACAATCTTTGTAAACTAAAAAAAACAACAACCCAAAACAACAAACCCCAAGATTCATAACGTGTCACTTTGTGCACGTCCGTTGTCACTGAGGTGCATCGTTCCGACGTTTAATAAAGTGAATATTGTCAGCTAAATTGCAAAGTATCTCAAGCATTTAGGCAAAGGTTGGCTCTTACTAGCGCTGGCTTTTCAACAAGTGTCAGGACTGTATCAAGTTCAATATTCCGGACGATTGCAGGACCACGGCGCAAAAAGTAAAACGGTACTTCTTGGTTGCTGGTCTCATAACATAAAAGCCAGTGTATTACAACGCTCCCGAGTCTTTAGTTAATCCACACACAACGGATACATCGCATACATCTGTAAAATCCAACAAAACTACGGCGAAAAAATACAGAACATTTGGAGTAATCCGTCCATGGTAAAAGCTTCGGCGAAGTTTCGAGACGAGGTTAAAAAATAATAATAATCAATATCTCACTACTCGTCGGTTGACGAGATCGGCTGCAAGAACTCAAGACTCCCTGGCTTCCTCATACTCTTCTGCATGAAAAACACAAGCGTTACCTCCTTAAACACGTGTGATTCTCGAGGTTGCCACAGGGTGGCAGTATAGGGCCGTCTTGGCTGTATTAAAACTGCTGTATACTAATTAGAATAAAACAGTTCTGCATTTACAGTCTTGCCATGTGACAAGTGAAACAACTTGTGGAGTCTATTGTATTTTAAACCAGACGAGAACGACATACAAAACAACACACAACACAGTTTGGCATCTGGCAGCTTTATTCTAACAGATAAAATATACGTAATGGACTGTAAATCAGGGGGGGGGGGGGGGGGAGCACAGATAGTATTTTATCATATTTGAGATAACAAAAAAAATATGAAATCTTATTAATCAACAAATATGCTTTTTGAAAGGCCTTTGAAGTAAGTCCAAACTCTAGTACAAATAGAATAGTGTAGACCTATCTATGGTACCAACCATTCTAATGAACCATAATACTGCACATGTTCAAAGGCTAAGAGACTCCCACACATGTTCTGTCCCTGTAGTTATAAACATTTACTACATATTATTGTAGACTGACAACATACAAAATATAAATAATGGCTGGTTTTCTGAATCTGCCGACCAAATTACATTATAAAAACACATATGCGTGCGCAATTTTCAGCTCCAAGTTCATTGACAATAATGGCCAATCCAATGTATAACAGATCAGAAGTCTTCAACTGAGGTCTATCACACTTAATGGGAAAAGCCCATAAAACAAACCAAATCCAGTCTATTTTGGAAGGGACAAGCAACATTCTTTCACTTTTTGCCAGGTATAAAATCAAGAAAAGCTTTTGTGCTGTGAGACAGAACTGGCATATTTTTGTCTCATAAAGCCGGTTGACATATCTGTGGAGTCAAAGATAATCCAAAATAGTAACCAAATGGGCACTGACATCCACATGGGCAGTGACATCAGATGCAAATTCAAACTGAAAAATCCGTACTGAAACAGTAGGCAGGTTATTTGTAATAAATATTTATGAATATAACACACTAGTGTTTTCAGAATAAAATACAAAAAGCAGAAATTTAAGTGTGCCACATATTTTTGGCACAACTCTTTCCTTTGTATGCCTTTTGTTACAAAAAAAATGGAGCTCTAAAAAAGAAATCCAGACAAGCTGGAGTTAGCTTGAGTCCAAATCCAGTACAAGTCCAAATCCAAGACAAGTTAGAGAAATAATGAGACATGTACTACAGCCCTGCTGTGAAGTACGACAGCACTCTGCTACCGAGGGCCTGGTGGGGAAATTAATCCTTAAACTACTGGCAGAGAAAGTGAACGAATAATAAAATAAAAAGGTTGTTTTTTTTTCCACATACAATTATAATTTCTGCAAGCAATCAAAGCTCATGCACACAATATTTGCAATTCTTAACGAAACAACGAAAAAAATAGTCTTAAATCTCTGACAAAATTTCAGGAACAAAAAACATTAAACAAGGCCATGAAGGATATATGGTGATGCACCTAATCAAAAATAATACACATACATTTGCATATGCAGATGCGAGAAGTGCAGAGGGTATAATAAAAGGAAAGGATTTATTTTTTAGCAATCCACTTCAGGGAATCTGTCGTTAGTCTCTAAATGGTCTCCACCACCTCCTTTATTTCCCATAAAACTTCTTGTTGAGCAGGAAAATGAGCAGGTTGACGTTAATGGTGGCCCTGTCGAAGAGCTTCATGACGGCCACGCCTTCATACTGCAGCTGCAGGAGATCCTGAGAGGACACCATGGAAAGATTGAAATGTGGATGATGCTATAACATGACAGAGGCAATCAAGCCCATTTCCTGCTTAATTCCAGTTAAATCCACATAATCAGCCAATTCAGTGTTAACTCATTTGGAAATATGCGGGAGATGATCTTGTTGATATCCTACCTGATATTGCAATTGTAACGTTTCCAAGTGCACACCCAATAACTTTGCCTTCACATCAAACACTCCAACAGTCTCGGACGGACAGATCTCAAAGATGACATTCTTGAGCCTGAAATGAGCATGAAGTGATGATTATGAACAGACAAACAATGTAAAAAACAAACAAATGCAAAGATGGCTAAAAGCCATATCACTACCGGCAGCAGAAAGGCACATACAATTGTCATGTGTCATGTGTCAGTGCCATGAATCACAAAACTAAACAGGAAATATATTTCGCTGAACTGGCCCATGGTCAGTGTGATTTCCATTCTCAGGAAACAGCCCGTTATCTCTAAGGAATGTTCTTGAAAATCACAGAGTGGAAGCGGAACTCACTGATTTGTCTGCAGATCTTCGATCTCAATCAGCACACCCTTCTCGTGGAGACGCAAGGCGTTGTATTTCATGGACACCTGTTTGCTCTTCTTGCTCTTGTTGTCACCCGATTTCCTTAACGACCGGAGTGATGAGAGAAACAAATGTGTATCATATGCTGCCACTCGTTTGTTACTCGGTTTAAGGTAAAATTGTAAATGGATGAAGTTGGTGTTTATTGGTGTTCATCTTCACCAAGAGATTGGGCTGTTCCTAACCTTACAACAATACACCTTTATCGCATTTAAATCAGCCAACATCAAAGTAGTTACCCGTTACCTCCTGTTACAAATACATACATCTATATTCAAACATGGGTTGAGACGTCTGCGATGTGCGGTCATTTAAATGACTTGCCACTGAGTGTGCAGGCAAATTGTCAGAGGCAGCGCTTCTAAAGACTTGTTTATCGTAAAGCCAATGACAATCAACACTTCTGAATGGCAGGCGACTCAATTCGATTTCAATCCACTTACTTGCCCTTGGTGCCCAGGTTGTTCATGCACGTCTTAATGTACTCGTTGTAATAATCGATCTGCACGTTGAAGAAATTGGTCTTGGAGTTGAGGGCGGTGTTGGTCTGCTGCAGTTTCACCAGCTCCGCTTTCCTGCGTTGGCGATATCGCCGTTGATTCCTGATGTCCTGTATTATGAACAGCACACTCTGCTAAGCCATGGAAGGGAAAGGTGCTGAATCCATCCCATTAAAAACACACACGCACACGCACACGCACACACACACACACACACACACACACACACACACACACAGCAATGGGGGTTGGGAAGTGGGTAACCCTTGAGACCGGGGTTTTAATATCAGCTCAGGTCCAGCCTGCATGGAGTTGGCATGTTCCCTTTTTTGTATGTTTATTTTGTGTCCTATATCCAAGGATATGAGGACCCTATATTAGTGTGGGATGACATCCATTGGTATGAATTCACAAGTGTTCAGGTTGTGCAGAAGGGCCAATATTTGCCTCTGTGTTTATGGGGAACATTTACTACTATACTGGACATACGTTATATACATCATCCATTGAACAAAAACATTAAACAACACCTCCCCTGTTAACCCTGACCAGGAGCCTCAGCCAATGAAATAAACAGAAAGTGGGCCGACTCGTGCCATGCGCGGGTGTGTGTTGTCGTTCTACCTTGGCTATGTCGTTGATGAGGTCCTGGTAGCGGTTCTCAGGTTGGACCCTGCCCAGCACCGACAGCCTCTCCAGGTTGCTCCTGATCTTGTCCTTCTTCCCCTGCAGCGTCAGGCTGTCGTCCACCACCGACTTGGCCTGCTTCATCTTCTCTGGGGTCTTTGCGTCGCGGATCGCCCTCCTCTGCATGGCTCGCTGGTACTCCAACTCCTGGTGTCCACAAAATGGGGTTTGCATTTGTGAAATAGATTTCCCAAGAATTGACTTTGAGAGTGAATTCAATTCAGTCAGAGGTTCCCTTTAACACATGAACAACTTCAGAGGTCTCTACAACACAGAGAAGTGAGTGCGTTATCTAAGATGGTCTAAGTACATTATGGAAAGACTCGAGTTGTTTCTAACCTGCTCAGGGCCGCCTGTGGACTCCAGGATCTCAGTGAGGGTCTCCCCTGGCTGGAACCGGATCACGTCCACAATGAGCCTCTTGGTGCTGGACGAGATGAGGAGAAAACAATACAAAGGGAAAAGAATAGAATGAAACCCAATATTAGTAACTCAGACGTTCACGGCAATCAGAACCACTGAGGGAGGATCTTGATGACGTACTTCAGCAGGAGGGTTTTGGCGTCCACCTCGGCATTGGCCTCTCCAGGGACGTCAAACTTGTTGGCCAGAGTGAGCGAAACCTCCGTCTTTCCCATCAGCTCTTTGTTGGGGTCATCTGGGGGGAGCGGGTTTTCACCTGAGTGAGTCAGAGAGAGACAGAGAGGCACAGAGAGGCACAGAGAGGCACAGAGAGACAGAGTAGCAGAGAAGTTTAAGGGATAGGGCAAGTTTAAAAGGCAATTGTAGTGATTAAAGACTGAAACACATTCAACTGGTGTTCTAAGATGAGATAAGATAAACTATTGATCCGAGGAAAGTTTGATTTGGACACCCGGTGTTTACCGGCGCCAACATGGAGTGGGAGTCTTGTAGCTCACCCTCCACAACATAAATTTCATGCAACTAGGGTGCCAACAATATGACGCATGACCATCATACTTTGCACATACATGGTACAAGAGCTGCACCATGAGGCAAACCACAAAACCATACAGTTCTAAGTAATGTCACATGTCACAGTGCATCCATTCACAGTGAAATGTATATAATAGCAAGGCTTAGTCCGATTGGTTCCCCCTGCATTGTGCATCGTGTACGCCTGCAGTTTCGACACGTCCCCCCCTCGGGCCCCCAGCCGCATTAAACCCTTTGCCAGCTTAGGGGAAACCATACGGCTGCCTCTGACTCACCAATCAGGGACTCTACGGTGGGCACGTCTCCCAAGTCCTCCAGCAGCTCATGGATGGGGTCGTTGTGGTCTGGAGCGATGGCGTCCTGGTGGTCCAGGAGCAGCTGGGAGAGAAGACAAACGCAAGAACGTCACAAACTCATTACTCGTGAGGACACAAACGCATCAGACGTGACATCAGCACAATATGTATTAGTCTTTGATGTTTTTTTTTTTAGAGGTGCGGTGTTGAATGGTCACACATGTTTACACATGTGTGTGTGCGGTTCCAACTTACTGTGTGTGTGTTGATAACCTCTCCGATGGAGATATAGATGACCGGCTTTTGGAGGTTGACCAGGTCCGAGTACTGATCCACGTTGAACTTGTCTTCCAGCGAAGGGACGTCACACGCGGCCAAAATGAAGCGCCTGTGGCAGAGGACACCACGCGCACGGGAGCGTCTTATGAACGTCTTACTTCACGCGACGTTACAGCGGCTTGATTTCCGGTCCCCGCCACTCTTGAGTCATGCAACGCTCGCAACTTCCTGCAACATTTGGCTCAGCACGCGCCGCCTTTGACTGTTCGCAAATGAACGCACACACACACACACACACACACGCACACACACACACCTGAACTTCTGGTAAGAGTTGCTGAGGTACTCGTTGATGGGGTTGAGGTGGGCGTTGTCCCCCAGGAACATCTTGTTGGAGGCAGCGTGCTGCAGCATCTTGGCGATGGAGCCCAGGTTCCTGCGTTGGTCCGTGGTCAGCTGACCCCCAGCGGACAGCTCGATGATGTCGAAGGCGTCGGGCGCCACGATGGCTGGGTTCATGTAGCGGTAGTACAACAGGTTCCCCACAATCTGCCCGATGAGGGAGTCAAAAAATACACACATCTCTATTAGAGCGATCTGTTTTATTAGAACTCGACATCAAGACCGAAACGATCCAAAGGAAGCGTGAAGCGTGAAGCCAGAAAGCCCAGAGAGCGGTGGAGCGCTGTAGCTGGAGAGAGGATCCAAGGGGCCAGGCGGGTCTCACCTGAGGTCAGCCAGCAGAGAGATGGGCCACCCTCCTCCCCGCCCAAACCTCCCCATACAAAAGAGGCTGGAGCTCAGGGAAGAACAGGCCACCAGAAAGGACTAAGGGAGAGCCGGGCTGAGAAGAATACAGAATGAAGGGGTATGAAGAAAGAAGTATGAAAGAGAGGAATGGTGGCGATGGAGACGGAGAAGTGATTGAGAGAGAGAGAGAAAGAAAAAAAGAGAGAGAGAAAGAGTTTGAATAAGAGTAGGCAACGCTGGTCAAGCTTGGAGAACGCACCGTCCGATGTAAAGAGACGCATTCAAGTGGTGTCAAACCTTGAGCAGCTCGTCCTCGGTTGCGTCGGGGAATTTCTCGTGCAGGGTGTCCTTCAGCACCTTGGAGATGAACCTCATCCCGTACCTGGTGTACACCCCCAACCCAGACAGCACAAGTCGGTTAGCAATGGGATCCACAAAAACCCCAAGTCGAAAGGCAAGCCTACCTGACGATAATAGACTCAAAGTCTATTTTTACACACGCTGACGCATCGCTCTATGAATAAACAGTGTGTTTTCGAAGAAAGTACTTACGTGTGTATGTCAATAAATTCAACTCACTACTAATTGATGAGTAGTTGTATATTGTTGCATATTGAAGGGGGCAAATGCCCTCTTGCCGTATTAGCAATCATTGATTATTGACATTATTTACACAAGGACAATTTAAAGGAAAGTGCTGTAATCCGAGCTTCAGGAGAGTTCAATTGGAAGTGAGCCAATGAAAACATTGGCCTGTGGAACGACTGAACATGTACTGTATGCACAATCCACTCATTGTTTGTTCAACACAACAATTAAAACCAACCTATAGCTGAACTTTCAAAGCTGTTTACTCTGTAAGTTCTCCTATAGGCTTGTCTCGCTCCGGAGGAGCAGGTCAGAAAGTGTGAAGAAAGTGTTTCGGGTCTTGTGTAGCTCCCGGCTGAGAACGACTGACTCTTATGAACCACTGACTCTCATGAACCACTGACTCTCATGAACCACCAACTCTCATGAAGGCAGAGAGCGGCAAAAGGGAGAGGATGGCTTACGGGATCTTGTCCACCGAGACGACGATGGCTTGCAGGAACTTGTCCGTGACCGTCTTCATGTTCTTGATGGACGCTTCGAGTCTGGTTCTCACCTCCTCGTGGGCCATCGCTTGCTCCGGGGTCACCTCGTAGGGCAGCTTGCTGTTGGGAGACGGGGCGAACACGGGGACAACGGCGTGTGTGATGCACGACGGAGGCAAAGAGGGTATGAAACGGTAGGATTAACGGAGTGGGCGGAGATGAAGGACCTCACCTGGCCTCTCCGGTCTGCGACTCCATTTGGTTCACCCAGCTCTTGTAAATATCCACCGGGTCGGTCTTGATGTTCAGCCCCTTGTCGTCCATGATGTCCTTGACGGCCGGCGCCAGGATCTGCCGGAGGGCGTTCTGGCCCCGCGCGCCGCGGTTGAAGCTCACCACCATCTTGATGACGGTGGGGTTCCCCGTCACAATCTCCTGGATCTGGTCCACTTTGGATCTGCGGGCGGGCGTCAGAGTTGAAGACGACGGATCAAATTAAACCACCAGACCGAGAAGTATGTTCCATGATCACCATCTCATCTGCTTTGAGTGACTTTATCATTTAGTTTGGAGATGTATCATTATCCCTGTCCAAGGGTCACCATCTCATTGAAGTGTGTGTGTGTGTGTATTTCGGAGTGTTAGCGGCGAATTTGCCAATAAAAGACCGCCGCGTCAAAAAAAAGCCAGCTGACATATGCTGAGGGTGGCGAGCCGGCGTTGCCACCAGAGGCTCGTTAGGTGCGACGGGGGAGCATGACGCGGCATGCTAAACCCAGAGCCTGGCGGTCCTCGACACCGCAGAAACCTGAGAACAGTCTACTCGTGAAATCGAGGAAAGAAACTGAAAATAGACGGCGTTAACAACAATAGACGCCCGTCCGCTCGGAGGAAGCTCCGGCGGAGAGGATGACTATTTATGGAATCCGAACCGGAGTGCCGTTTGGTGACTTCTCACATGCCACAGAGAAAAATAACCCCGTGTCAAAGTATGTGTGGCTGATCCCCGCTTCTCCTCCCAAACCACACCACACCACTGAGCCACACCACCGCCAAGTCTAATCACGCCCTTCAAACCCGTGCAGTGACAGCGAAAGCAAATGTGTTGTGCCTCCCCTTTACACTCCAGCTTGTGAGTAAATGGGTAATCAGACAGAGCCGTGCACCCCCCCCCCCGACAAAGCAGCAATGTTCTATTATTTAGTGCGACTAATGAGGGCCGAGGCTCACTTGATCTCTTCCTGCAGCGCCGTCTTGAAGAGCTTGAGCAGCAGGTACTCCTCCCGCTGGTTGGAGGCGTAGTTGTACAGCGTGAAGATCACAGAGTCCATGAACTTGGTGGATTTGTTCTGGGGCATCTGGAAGATCAGCTTGGCCAGATACGCGGGGTTGGTCTGAAATGAGACATGCCATTCATTCCATGTGGAATCTCTTATGTGAAGTGGTGTGCGACTGGAAAGTTGAATTTCATTTGGCATCAAATAACGTATCCATTCATGCATCCTAAGTCACCCGTCAAATCCATCCATCCATCTTTATCGTGACCCTTACGGGATCTGCACTGACGCAAACTGAATGTCACCGCGCCACAAGCGTTAACACGGTAGTAATAAACATGCCAGTAAACCTGGCAGGAAACGCTGCAGTCTTCGTGCCAGAAGGACAATCATCCCCCCTCCACACCGACAAAACAACACCATCACGGCGTGGCACGGGGGTGCAATATAAAAATCTAATTAAGCAAATGACAAGAGGTTGGCCGAGTCCCCGCCGCAAACGGAGAGAGGAGCGGTGAAGGGTACCTGGAGGAGGTAGAAGAGATGCTGGTAGGCCTCCAGCTTCAGCCTCTTCTCCTTGCTGAGCGCCTTCAGGCCTCCCCTCTGCTTGTTCATCATCATGAGGTTGGAGAGCTGGCCCTTGTTCTTCTTGCTCAGCTTCTTGCTGTGGGACACCACCTCCTGCAGCGTGATCTTGTTCTTCACCAGCAGGCCGATCTTGATGTCCATCAGGTTCAGGTCGTTCTCAAGCTGCTGGTTGGAGCGGATGTTGGTGACCACCTCCTCGCGCAGCCCCATCAGGTCCAGCTCCTCCTGGAAGTCCTGGTCGCTGTGGTCCAGCAGATGGACGAACTTCCTCACTACGCCCATGGGCGGATCTTCTGCGTTGACTGGGGGGGGGGGGGGAGGGGGAGTGGGGACGAAGAGTTAAAGAAATACAGTTTGAACAAAAAGGCCAAATATTGGCCGCCCACAGGCCCCCGGCCTCTTCAGCATCCAGTTTCATCAGCAACGGAAGAGGGTCATTACTCTGCAAGCTAAAGCGGTCAGTCGGTGTTTAAACAGAAAGTAATACAATGGATGGCATCATTGAGCCAAGAAGTCTAAGTCTGCATTCTTCTTGTAAAGGGGAAAAAAAAAATCGACATTTAACATTCACTAAGATCTAATCACGCTAATTAGCACACTAATGGCCAAAAAGCAGGAAATAAACGAGTGCCCGGGCCCCTATCTTCAGTAATCCTACTCACTGAGAGTCTTGTAGTCGTCCCTGGCCTTGTTTGCTCTAATGAAGGCCTGGATCTTCACCACGTCATTGATCTGCGGCCACAAACAACAATCACATGGGTTATTAATGCCACAGATTATAACCATAGTGACCCACGGTGAGTCAGAGGAGCACGGGTCTCCGAGGGCCGGCGGTAAATGTCAGCGGGTGCATCAGGGGAGATAGGCAACATGACTTAGTGTTTTAATTATGTAACGGCCGCTTTCAGCGCCAATCTTTGTAACCTTGAATTTACAATGTAATCGGCTGGAATTATTGGAGGGTTTCTCAGTGTCGCATCCCCAGACAGTTGTTTTTGTAGTTACCGGGGGATTTGAGCACGTTTGTACTGTACTTACATGATCCTTGAAGTACTTCAGTCGGTCCTTGTATTTCTTGCGCGCTTGGTGCATGCGAACCATTGCCTGGATCTGGAACAACGAAAAACACACGTTTTGAGTGCCTGCAGAAATACTGCCCGTCACACTCAGCGACACGTGGGACAGCTACGCTACACGTCATGTCACCTTGACGGCCTCGTCGTTGTGGTCCTTAAGATACTGCTTGCGTTCTTTAAAGTTCTTCCTCTGCTTGTAGCCCTTCCAGTGGGCCTGAGAGGAACAACGGTGAAGACAAAATCAATGGCGTGACACTGAAGTACCTTCCTAGTGTTCATTTTCAGTATGCAGAGGTAATGCTTTAGTGTCACTCAATGTCCACGTCCAGGATGATGTCTGCTTCCTCACGGGGGTTAACCTTACCTGTATACAGTTGGCAGAAGGAGCCTGGCTCTTCAGGAAGTCCAGACGGTCTTTGTGGGCCTTCCTCACCATGTACCCACGGCAACGGGCTTGCAGCTTGGTAATAAGACTCTCATTGGCCAACCACAGCTGCTCTCTGTTGTAAGCCGTGGTTACCCCGGAAACCGCAGACTGATGGAAAGGGGAGAGCATGGGACAATTGTTCAACGCGTGCTGCATGAGCTTTACCACAAAGGAAGGGCACTCTGGGACTCAAACCCCTACTTGTATTTCGTCCTTGTTGAGCTGAGTGTTGTTTTGCAGGAAGTCCTCTGGCTCCTCCCACGTGCCAGCGCCCGTCTTGGTGTTGTAGTAGTAGTTGTGTCCTCCCTTCACCCAGTGCTTCACCCAATCACTGCCGTTGTCGCCTAGACGAGGACGCCGCCACAGCAAAACACTGAAGCGCCGGCTCCTTCAAAAATCGACCGACCCAAATTGACCCCTCCTGATGGTGGCGCCATCCTTCGCCACCCCCCCCCCCCCCCACCATTCGTCCTTACCCTCTTTCTTCTTCTCCTCCTTCTTGCTGGACAGGTCGCCCTGGTAGGTCTGGGCGCACTCTGCGGTGACGCCGTACAGCCCGGTGCCGGGCCCGCGCAGCGCGGCCAGGGTCTGGGAGGCGTCGCCGCTGTCCACCGCCTCGTTGATGGCCTGGATGGACTTGGAGACTGAATGCACGCGGCCGGAGAGAGGGGAGAGAACACACACACACACACACACACATGCGTGCGTCAAAACACAGGGTCTCAATTGCAAGGAGTAGGGTAGAAGGAAGGAGTGCAGTGGCAAGGCAGGAGGAAACAGACTGTGACCCCCCCCCTCCAATATTTTGACAATTTTGACAAAAAAAAGGCGGCAACTTAATTGGACTGCGGTGGAGAGGGCAGCGGGGAGTTTCACTGAGCGACGGCTAGCGCTGGCAATAGGACCGCGACAGGGAGGTTTGCACAAAGTGTTGCACAAAACATCTACAAAAAACTATTTCCTTGACTCCTAGACGTTGTTACACTGCAACAACTGTAGAAAATCCACTCAATACGTACATTTCTAGCTTTCAACACCTCCTTTTTTTTTAAGAGATTAGGTACGCCTGAAGGGCAACAGGCGTGGGAAAGGTTCACGTTGTTCTAGGCAAGTGTGTTTACATTGTTGGGCCTCCTGGGTGTCCTTGTTGGCATTGACAATGGCATCCTGAATCTCATCCAACCACAAGACGGCAGAGGGATCTTGAGTCTCCTGTAGACACAGACAGACAGACAGACAGACAGACAGACAGACAGACAGACAGACAGACAGACACTAGTTTTAGTGCATGAGTCCTCCATTGTCAACCATTAATTCCATTTTGTTTGCTAGTTAAAGAACAGTTTCATGAATACTGGGACAGTTTCATGGTAACTAGATGTCAATGTTGTCAGGGTACTTTAGTCTCATGCAAATTGTGTTTTTGTTCAAGTACAATACTCAAGTCAGCACCATGCATCAAGTGGGCAACATCAACATGTGTGATGATAGATCATCAAACAACAAACAATCATCCCAAAAACATGAGGATCTCATTCTGCATCATTTGTTCACGGTGACAGAGAAGATAGACAAATGTTTCAAACCGTTCGACCACCACACAAATTAGATTCACTGTGCTGTAGTAATAAATAATTGCCTCCAGATGGCACTCTTTCACTGCGGCCTGCGTGCATTCAACCACGCTACCTGCTGAAACTAGTTTCCCCCAACGCAGCAAAAACCAAGCAACTCCTTTGCTTTAGACCTCCCCCCTCTCTGTGCCCCACCCCTCCACACCCCACCCCCCTGCTTACACTTTAGGGCGGAGAAAGGAGTGGGATGGGGGGGGCAGCCCAGGCTAGGTTTACCTGAGCTGGGAGTCTGGTTTCGTGTTCAAGGGGGTAGCTACAGTCCTGCCATCTGTAGCCACACACTACGGCTGTAAACGGAGCACTCTCTGCACAGTAAACAAAAGGCCTGTTCCAGCGGGATTGCTGATGATTGTTTGTGTGTTTGCAGTTCACCGCCCATAATTGATATTTGGGGGGGCGAGAGATGAGTCAGAGCAACCGTAGGGGGGCGGGACTTCGGAGAGCTGTAGGCCTCAACCGGGCCAGGGGATTGGTGCGCTGCTGCTACTCACTCGCCACATCTTGTGCAAACTTACAAACGCACGGCCCGTGAGCAGAGGAAAGAGGAAGTGGCTCGAGAAGGGCTGGGCCACGGCTCTGCCCAAGATAAGAACGACTTCTAAAAATCCCTTGTTTGATGGCAGATTACCCCCCCCCCCCCCCCCCCCACACACACACACACACACAAACCCCCATTTGTTTTAATGTATTCAATTCCTTCCAAAAAAATAAATCCTGTTAGAAAACCATGGCCGACAGCCCAAAATGGGCTGTGAGACACCTGCAGCCAACTACGAAAACTCCCGAAGCATTCCTAGCCATCTGATAAGCTTCTCTAGACACGTCCTCATAAAACCAGACCATGAGGCTGAGTCATAAACCCCAACCGGGGCAGGTCAATACGAGGACTTCTACTTGCAGCACGGCTCCCACTCAAGACCTCCAGATCCTTTTGGTAACAAGCTTCCACTCTCCCGGGGGGGGAAACCATTGCAAGGACCGGCCCCCCTAATTCTCCCCCTCCTCAGATGGCCAACACATGAGACGCGTCATGTCGAAATCCTGCAGGAAAACACTGGGCCCTTAACCACTTCCTCTGTCCGGAGCCCGGCCGGTTCCTACCAAGGCAACCAGGGGCGCGCCATTCGGCTACAGTCACACCCCGCTGCACGGGTGTGACGAAACGCTGAAGGAAAGGCCCCGCTATTTATGTGCTTGATATTGTGCCCTTTTATGGACGCAAATGACTCTGTCCTTGCTTGTTATTTCCTCTGCCTGTGAAATCACTGGGGAAACAGTTTGTGCTTTGGATTTTTGGGCCGCGGTCCTCAACGAAACCAAACCCTAATCGCCAGGCATCGCACGGTAAAGCCCGGGACTTCAGATGTAACTCAGGTCTGTTGGCACTACAAACACCACTTGCATTTGTTGTGAAATGCAAGTGGGATAAGAGGCTCTTCGTATCTCCGTTTACACAGGATAACGCACAGACTCAGGTGCCCAAACGGCTTCTGCAAGGGGTTTTCCGGCCTCCATTTTCAGCTGCTCCCCTTCAGCCGGCAATCCACAAAGACTGGCTTTCCCCCCACAGTAGCACTGCTCCCATTCTATTGACTGATATGTATATTAGATTATATAGCCATTATCAACCCTCGCACTTTAACCTCGACTCGGTTGTGCTTTTCGGATGCTGCTCTTGAAGGACCCCTGCGCTCATGTGGCTGTGGCTTCACCAATGACATAATATGCAAACGGCATGCGAGCTAAATGCCGCCACAACATCCCCCCCTCGGTCGAGAGTCCACAGGCAAATGAGTGCTAGATAGCGCAGCATTCACAGTCCCTGTTGTGCGAGACATGCGGGAGAGATACCATCACGGCATATCAGCGCGGCGAAGACAACTGAGTGATACCATTATCCCTCTCATCTTGCGATGCCATCGGATCTCCCACCAGTGTTGCCTCGCAGTGAGCCAGCGATGGGGGGCGGGGGGAGCCCGGACCAGGCAGAAGCTACTGAGTGATAGTGGTGAGCCGGCGAGCGCAGACATGCACAGGAAGTGTGTGGGGGTTTTCTTGAAGCAGACTGGGGGAGGAGGATGGGGGGGGGGGGGGGCGGGGGTTGGGGGCCAACAGGGGGACAAGGAGTGATGAACGCATCATGACATAATAGTCTGGGTGAGTCATGGGAAGAGTGGGTCACGTGTGTTCTTCGTCTCCTTCCTCCTCCTCCTTACCAAGGGGCTCTGAAGCAGAGTCCAATAGCACTCACACAACGTTTACACTACCGCCGCAAAAATGTGGAACTTTACTTAGCACACAAGGATAAGTGTGCGTCTGCGTTGTGTGTGTGTGTGTGTGTGTGTGTGTGTGTGTCATATTCCAATAGCTCGTTACAGCAGTGGCAATGTAAAATGGACAACGCAGCTAGAAGGTAACTGAAAACCAAAACTGTTTGCATAAAGTTTGCCTTTGTTTGCATGCCTTTAGGCACATACACGCAAGGATAAAAGGAAGTCCAAAAGGGGAGTGGCTGAACTCTCGATGAAATAACCCACTGTCCCAGCGACCCAGGTTACCACTCTCATCCAGATCACACTTCCATTGTATTCATCTCGCTTGAAGTAAACGGAAACACTAAGATCTGTTGTCCCCTCACGACCTTTTCCCACCCTTAGCATATTTACCTCCATGCACTCTCAACATTAGTGCCTCTGTAACCCTAACATTTAGACCAGCAGTGGTGTAGACCTTCAGAATGACTCAAAGAGGTACAGAGGTGGAACATCTGTGTCTGCACTAGTTGGCGCACGACTTAGGAAGAGTCAAGGGTCACAGGAGCTACTCATGACAACCGAGTCGCGAGGGGAAGTGATGGAAAAGGGAACAGCGAGAACAGTCAACAGCTCTGTTAGAAACCATGTCAAACACAAAAAACACAATTCCGGGGGGTAACCAAACCAAGTTCAGCGGCATCCTCCGACATGCGTTTCCTGCGTTGCCAAAAGGAAACGGCTTATCCTGCTGCACCACAGATGAAACTCCTCAATGGGGAGAAAAGTATATAAGTATATATACTCTTTTGATCCCGTGAGGGAAATTTGGTCTCTGCATTTATCCCAATCCGTGAATTAGTGAAAGACACCCAGCACACAGTGATCACACAGTGAGGTGAAGCACACACTAATCCCGACGCAGTAAGCTGCCTGCTACAGCGGCGCTCGGGGAGCAGTGAGGGGTTAGGTGTCTTGCTCAAGGGCACTTCAGCCGTTCCTACTGGTCGGGGTTCGAACCGGTCAGTAGGAACGGATGCATCTTTCATCCACCCCCATTAGCGATAACGAAAAACAACAAAGGTGTGTGCGTGTGTTTTGTGTGAGTGAGACAGTGAGTGCGTGTCGGTGCGTGACCGTGGACCGTGTGCATACAGGAACAGCGCGTGGCGGTGGTCTCTTACGTGGGCCTTCTCTCTGCGGGCCTCCAGCAGCTTGTCGTAGTAGTGCTGGGCCACCGAGGGGTCCACGTCCGACAGCTTGGCCGAGGGGTGCAGGAGGGCCGCCAGGGTGGAGGACGCATCCCCCCCATCCAGGGCCTCGTTGATCTGACCGATGGCCACCACACCTGCGCACGCACGCACACACATACGCGCACACACACACACACACACACACACGCACGCACACACACGCACACACACACATGCAAAACAGGCAAAAGCCAGACTCTATTATGCTTACTGAATGAGCCAGCTTAATGTAAATATGAAAGGGATCTATTGCTTCATAGAGCGGAGGTGAAGGGTGA
Organism: Urophycis tenuis; assembly: GCA_036785325.1. Taxonomy (NCBI): domain Eukaryota; kingdom Metazoa; phylum Chordata; class Actinopteri; order Gadiformes; family Phycidae; genus Urophycis; species Urophycis tenuis. The sequence continues at coordinate 4,501,429 of JAXIVH010000005.1, read as the reverse complement.
GGCTTCAGAAGCAATGGAGGACTTTGTGGGATATAGAGACATTTTGTTTGCACATGGGAATTCCAGGCGATCCATGTTGAACCATTATAACGTTCCTCTCAAACAATTTTGGTCGGACAAAATGTCTGCCGACAAACACCAAACATGACTATTCTGTGTGTGTGTGTGTGTGTGTGTGTGTGTGTGTCTATATATATATTTATAGTTATTTACTTTTTTACTTACTTATATTTTTAATACTGTTTTTTTCTCTTGCACCAATTGCACCAAGTCAAATTCCTTGTAGGTGCAAACCTACTTGGCAATAAACTTGTTTCTGATTCTGATTCTGGTGTGTGTGTGTAGCTCTTACGTTGGTGCTCCTCCTGCACGGTCTGGTTGACCTGGTCGATGCAGGCCTGGATGTCGTTCCACGTCAGGTAGTCGATGCCCTCCTCCACGGCCACCGCCCTCAGACGCATCAGCTCATCCATGTACCTGCTCAGCACACACACACACACCGGATGAGACCCCCAAGAGCCTTAGAGCCACACCGCGGGGAGAGCAAAACCAACGTCAGCCGTCCGCGTTGGCCGGTACGCACCTCTGGGCGTATTCGTCCTCCACGTTGCCCAGGCCGGTGACGGGGCTGGAGAGCTGCTTCCAGAGCGCCGCCCGGTCCCCGGCGTCCAAGGCCTCGTTCATCAGCACCACCGACGACAGCATCTCCACGGCAACCAGCAGCTCGGGGTGGGACAGGGTGCCCTGCGGAGGGAGAGGGAGCAAATTCACCCCATGTGTCATGCTGACAACGGGCTGCATTAACCCGAAACAGTGCCTCCAACGACCGCGCGGTGCTTATTGACTGCCAGTGATGCATTGTGCACAGTGACGTGGCCTTTATGCGTATATACTATATATATAGGCTTCAGCCACAGGCTCACTCAGCCAAGTGCCTCAAAGCGCTTGGGGGGCTCCTTCATCCCATCTACAACACCTCCACCACCCGCTCCCAACATCTCGAAAGCCCCAACACCTCCTGATAATGGACTATACACCTCACCCCACACCTCTGGACTGTTGCCTAAACTGTTGTTATTTATGCCTTCCTACATGTTCCTAATTTACCTGTGAAATCCTGTACTTTTTCTACTTTTGAAATACTGTATTTTTTTCATTTGATCTGATTCTAAGAGCTCTCATATTTTTTTATAATTTTATCTTAATGTAGGTGAATCTATTTATTGTTTATTGTTTATACTCTGGTCTTTTAGCACACTCATTTATCCCACTCTACTGCCGGTCCATGTGAATTCCTCCTAAGGGGGATTAATAAAGGAATATCTTATCTCATCTTAGACACATATATATATACACATCTATATATCTTGAACAGGGCTTCGCGGCTGGGGCACCTCGGGGCTCTGCTGCTGGAGGCTGTGCAGCTCCCTCTGGTAGAGGTCCGCGGCGCTGGGGTACACTTGTGGAAGCTGGGCGTCAGGGTTCATCAGCTCCTCCACCGTCCTCTCCGGCACGCCCGCCCTGATGGCGCCGTTGATGCGCTCCACCGCGTGCAACACTGACGCAACACACACACACACACACACACACACACATTTCATTCGACAATGTGTGACGATTCAACATGCATCGAACGCGGTAGACCGTGAGAATGGCGGCAGACGTGCGGTCGCCGCGCTTTTGTTTGGCATACTTTTCACGTAGCTGGCCGCGATCTCATTGGACGCGTCCACGCCATTCTGCAGCTCCTCTTTGCTCAGGACTTCACCGGGATAGTTCTTCAAAGGGAAAAGTATCAAAAGACGCAATCAAAGGACAACCCGGCTGACCAGTTTATAAATATCGTCTCTGCTGCGAACTAATGCAACACACAGTGCTAAAAATATGAAGGACACTAGTCAAAATCACAGATGCGTTTTATTTAAATGTGAGTACCTTCCTTTATTTATACACAAACCCCCCCCCCCCCCCCCCACCACCCCCTGCACTCGAGTCTCAAGTTTCAACTCGGCGACTAAAATTGCTCAATGGCATTCCTGCACGTTATCCTCCAACTTGAAGCCACGAGTGCTTCCTCCCCCCCCGGTGGACAATGGCACAGAGAGCTGAGTGCAACCTGAAAGGAGAGCCCTCCAGGTGAGCGGGTCCCTACCTGCTCTTTGTTCTCGCGGTCGGCCAGAAGCTGTTTGAGGTACCAGCCTTTGTTGTGGGCCTGCAGGTTCTGAACGCCCATGGCCTTCAGGGCCTCAAACAACCGGTCCTCGTCTCCACTCAGCAGGGCCTGCTCGGCGGCACTCAGGGCGGTGCTCACTGTCAACAACAAGGGAGGCAGACTAACGGCTCGCGGCATGCCAATGCAAACAGTACGGTAATGTGTACACGCTGCCGGTGGCTTCACGGCCTCAGCCAATGATCACCCGCTGATGACATCGCCGATAGCGGAAGGGAGGGGGGAGATGGGGGACGGGGGACGGGGGATGGGGGTGTGACTCACAGTTGACCTTGTTGACGTTCCCCTGGATCTCGGCCTGAGTGAGGAGCTCCTCGTACACGTCTCGCTCTGCGTCTGCGTTCTCCCCCAGCTGCACCACGCACACACACACACATAGACACACACGCACACACACACACACACACACACACACACATACATAAACATGAACACATGAACACTCAAACAGCCATGCATGCATCATCTCTGATCCCTGTGGTCCGATTTCGATCCCATGTAGTGGTAATTTAGTTCACAGTGTACAACTTTGTCCCAATGATAGATGCTCGGTCTAAACCTATAGAATTCGCCGCTCACCACGCCCCATTTTTAACATCGATGTCAACTGTGTGCCATGAGGCGCGTGTTTTCCCTGCGAAAACACCCAGTTTTCCCAAAATCACCCACTGAAAAACCCACCTCCGGGCCCGGACTGACAAGCCACTGTACCCGTTTGCGTGAATTGGCCACTTTCTGTCCCTTGGCCTGGTACAGCATGTCGTGATAGTGTTGGGCAGAGCTGTTGTCCAGGTTGACCAGCATGGCGTTGGGGTTCTGCATGGCAGCAATGGTGCCCTGGGGCACGCCCTGGTCAATGGCCTCGTTGATGGCTATCACAGCCGCGTGCACTGAAAGACAGACAGACAGACATACTTTAATGATCCCTGAGGGAAATTGCGTAATGGGGGGAGGGGGAAAGGCAATTTGACCAAGCTCTAAGGTTTATTATCCTCATTCATTTTGTAATTTGACTAGAATTTCTCCAGATAATGTTTATCTTATCTTAGAAGTCATAAGTGCATATAATTTATAATGCATGGTATAATAAAAGTGTATTGTTTGCAGTTTGGCAGACAATCTTACAGGTTGTGCCCATATTTTATCCATGGTAAAAACATTGGCAACCGTGCTTTTGTGCAGCAGTGGAGACTTGTGTGGCCCCTGGCCCCGCCCACCCCAACCCCCCCCCCCCCCCCCCCCCATGTGATATCCAGGCTAGTCTTACATGCAGCCTCATCCACTGACAGCTCATTGGCCAGGATGCCGCCAATCTTGCTGAAGGCGGCATCTGGATTCCATACTTCTCCAGTTCACTCTTCATGTTGTCAATCTCTTCCTCTGAATCAGGGAACATATATATGAGAGAGAGAGAGAGAGAGAGAGAGAGAGAGAGAGAGAGAGAGAGAGAGAGAGAGAGAGAGAGAGAGAGAGAGAGAGAGAGAGAGAGAGAGAGAGAGAGAGAGAGAGAGAGAGAGAGAGAGAGAGAGAGACAGAGAGAGACTAATATTTTACATGGGGCTTTGGGTGTAATTAACGAGAATGAGACAAAAAGTCTCAGACCAGTACATGAATGTCCAAACCTTGAGTCGCCCTCTAGCACAGAGAGCTGAGCGCGAGCCCAAAAGGACAGGAAAAGCTCTTACCATCACTAATGGCTTTCACATTGCCGGCCTACCCCCGCACCCAGAACTCCTTTCGCAGTAGCAACTCCCATGGGTCTGGCTTAGGTTAACAGAGCGTCCAACGGTCGCTCATTTAAAACCTGTCACGCTTACCAAAGGAAATCTGAAAAGATTTGCCTAAGGTGGGTGCGACGACATCAGCCATGCGATACTGCATATTTTTTGCAAAACAAAATGAGCAAAATCTTCATCAGCCGGGAGAGGCTGGCGATGGATGGGTGACACACTGTTTCCTTACCTGTGAAATCCACCTTTCCATACAGGTCCTGGATCTGAGGGGCCAGGCCCAGCTTAAACAAGTAGAGGCTATGTAAAAAAAAAAAAAGACAAACACACACAAGAGAATGAACACATAATGGACAAGCAGCAGAATGGGAGGAAGGGGCAGCAGGAGGGGAGGAAGGGGCAGCAGAAGGGGAGTAGGGCAGAAAAAACTGGCCCACAGCGGAAGCAGAAGGCCCTGGGAGGGATTTATAGGCTGTTGGGGAAAGGCCAGGTTGAACTCCCACAAAGAATGGCAAAGTAACAATGCAATATTGTTTTCCATGTCCCTTCAATTAACACTAATTATAAACATAGCTCTGCAAGGGTATTCTGGCATCTGGCATCAGGGAGGGCTTTTTTTTATTTTTTTTACAGAGCAACAAACAGCCATTTAGCCATCTTACAAGGGCAGTGGACACACAAACACACACACGCAGCTCTGTTCTATCGGTCGGGACTTCCTGACTCCAAGCACCAGACGCAAAGCCCCCTGGACCCCTTGTGTTGTTGTTACAGTCACTGGAACATTCTCAAGGAGCGAGCGAGGACTAGGATTTCCAGGCTTCTTCCCTGTTGAGGAGCCTGGGGTTTCGCTCTGTGGTGCTGGCCCGGATGCCTTCCTGCAGTTTAAAACGGCCCGTTCGCCTTATAAAAAT
>JAXIVH010000005.1:4454168-4496355 GCA_036785325.1 Urophycis tenuis | reverse complement strand
CATGTCTGTCCATCAATTCCACCTCATTGGATTGAGGTGTGTTTTTAGACTGTGACACTTTTCCCTGCTGTCAATTTAATTGTGTGGCACGCAACACATTTCAATTACATTGAGTTGTATCCCAATTTCCGTACTTTGTGATAAGGCCTTTTTATTGTGAATGCCCTAATGGGATTAGTCACAGACTGGCGTATCAGGGCCATGATACAGCAAGCTAATTATGTCAGCAGTTAACTTACTCTGCCCCAACTGCTCTTAAAAGCATTGCCTTAGCAACATAGGAAATACAAGGAGGAATTCTGCAGGACGACTGATTTAACAGTTTTGCAGGTGATTGTGAATAGTGTTGCCTAGTGACTATATCCCCATGCATACACATAGTAATTCATATCAGAAATGTTTCCTTGTTTTGTGCATTATGGAATATTTCTAAGTGTAATTGTTAACACATTACAACAAGGGTATATTAATTAACCATTCATTAACATTAGTAAATAAGTACTTACTGTTAATTAATTAGTTAATTAACTAATGTGCATAGCGATCACATACTAATGGTGTTCATATTTATGAAAGCTATTCATGTCAACTAAGGTATTCGTCAACATCATTTATTCGGGATAAGGTTAATTAATGGTTCATTCATATACTATACTATAACATTTAGAAAAGTATTTAAGTAGTGCAGTGCCTGTTCAAATCATGGCTGCTTGAAAGGGGCTGACTGCCTGGCCTACAGTTTTGCTGTTTGCATCTTTCTGGAGAACCGTTCATCCAAACAGCGTTAGTCGATGGGTCGATGGAGGTAATGGCTGCTGAGAAAATCAAAAGGACAAACATACATACATACATACACACATACATACATACATACATACATACATACATACATACATACATACATACATACATACATACATTACATGATTATAATTATTAGATGTTCTGTATATTAGATGTATAGCCTATATAATTCTCTAGTGGTGTTTAATGCTGCTTGGCCTCATCACTCATTTCCAGCTTCTTGGAGCTATAATGTTTATTACAATGATCCATCACATCACACATGAGCAAAAGCTGGAGTTGAGTTATTAGATATTTGCGCTCTATTACTTCAAGCATCATGCATTTTCACAAAGGAACAATTCCAGATTGGGAAAGTGGTTCCACTAGTTAAACTTTATGCCCGCTCCCTGGAATGATAGTGCTGACTCGTACCATTAGTTGTTAGACTGGATTGATAACTTAATATTCAAATAAACACATTTGGATTTTGAACCTTGTCTCTTGTTGTTGTGCTGTGAGGGAACCAATGGTTCGATTCCCGTGTTGTTTCCCTGTGTTCCCTGTGATTCGACTGTGTGCTGGGATGTGGGTACGACGGCGTCATAGTGCCCATAGGTGATCGAAAAGGCTCTGGGTTCGATCCTCATGTCACAGTAGATAGATAACTCAATAACAGTCTAGTTATCTGGACATCTGTTAGCAAGATGCAGGAACCCTACCTGCTTCTTAATGACACGCCGTCGCTTTGGAGATATAGTCCTTGTGATATGGACCTGTATGGTCAGGGGTCAACACATCGACAACACTTCAGGTCCCCTGAAAGGAGGTGCTGAGGGAGAGGGGCCGTGGGCAGAAGGTACAGCGTCTCTGGAGCTGTGACAGAACATTGCTGATCGTCAATAGCACTTTAAATTCATATGGGAAATTAGATGCACCAAAATGCATGACGGTAGTTTAAAAAAACATCTATTCACCGTTTAAAATCATTGCGTGGCTGCAGACAAAAATGAATCGACCTTGCAGTAGCTTTTTGAATGTCATTATATCATTTAGCCAGGTCTGTTTTTATGGAAAATATGTTAAAAGGCACTTAGGCTTATACTATCCCTCTCTCTCTCTCTCTCTCTCTCTCTCTCTCTCTCTCTCTCTCTCTCTCTCTCTCTCTCTCTCTCTCTCTCTCTCTCTCTCTCCTCTCTCTCTCTCTCTCTCTCTCTCTCTCTCTCTCCTCTCTCTCTCTCTCTCTCTCTCTCTCTCTCTCTCTCTCTCTCTCTCTCTCTCTCTCTCTCTCTCTTTAGTATATATTATCCCCCTGTTATTGCCAGTAGATGGCACTGTTTACCTTTTAGTATTCATTGATTCTACAGATCAGAGCGATTTACTGCAGATATACCACAGCATTACAATTAGGCATCTGATTTGAGCAATTTATAATTCCCAAAAGCCTCATAATCCCTCCCTTGGCATGCATCCAACACCATCCAAAATGAATATATTATAATGAATATAATATTATACGAAAGAAAGTATGATGTTTGAATAACACATTTCAACACTACCACCATCTCATAAGAAAGCCTGTTCAAATTGTATGTAATAAGTACAACATTTACTGAAGACTACTGATTTTTTTTTAATGTTAATATCACAATTTCAATACTTCAGGATTTCTCTGCATTTATCTTCATGGAATCTTCTAGTGTCTTGTCATGTGTGTTCAGTTGATTGCTCCCACGGGTAACTCTCTGCCCCCATGGCTGTCTCAGTGCTCCCAAGGATAACTCTCTGTGCTCCTACAGCTAACTCTCTGTTCTGCCACGGCTAACTCTCTGTGCTCCTATGACTAACTCTCTGTGCTCCCACGGCTAACTCTCTGTGCTCCTATGACTAACTCTCTGTGCTCCTACAGTTAACTCTCTGTGCTGCCACGGCTATCTCTCTGTGCTCCTATGACTAACTCTCTGTGCTCCCACGGCTAACTCTCTGTGCTCCTACGGCTAACTCTCTGTGCTCCTACGGCTAACTCTCTGTGCTCCTACGGCTAACTCCTAACTCTCTGTGCTCCTACAGTTAACTCTCTGTGCTGCCACGGCTAACTCTCTGTGTTCCTACGGCTAACTCTCTGTGCTCCCTTGGCCGACTCTCTGTTCTCCCATGGTTAATTCTCTGTGTTCCCATGGATAACTCTCTGTGTGGTGCTTGCTACTGGTCAACAAATGTAATCAAATTAAACACATAGATTATATTTGGTTCCCGAGCAAGAGGCGATTAGAGCAGGTTGCTAATGACCTCTGGGCCCCTTCATGCCATTTCCCTAACAAGGGAATTATTCTTCCATGATGGTCAGACACAAAGCCATTATACCCTGCCTCAATATCTTGGTCCATCATTGTAGATGGACAGATTGGAGACTAATGTGACGCTTTACACCTCTAATAACAACTCTTGGACAAAATGTATTATTCGGCCGACCTAATTACTGTCAAGACTTGTTGAACTGTGGTTTTGTGACAGACAAAAGCAGGGCGTATTGTTAGCTTATCTGTTGTTATCGTATACCTCATTTCTGATCTGCAACAATAAGATCAACAATTGTTATTACATCTAAATTGAGGCATGGATTAACTGCGTTTAGCCTCAGACCCTGGAATCCGAGAGATTATGATCTCAAAATCTACGTTGAAAAGATTTCACTGGATTCTAACTGCTTTGCTGTCATGTAGAAAAGCACATCTCCAAAGAGTACTCTTACATAATGGAACGTGTGAGAGGAATCTGAACAGAATCTCGTCAAAAAACGATCCATGTGACTCTCTCTTCCCTTTGGCTACAGTTTGCTGGTGAAACGCCTTGAGTGACTGATACACATTATGTATTTATTTATTTATGTGCCGCTGTGCCTATGTCTGTTGGCTAGTATTGACCTCACATCTATCTCTGACAAAAGTGCATGCTTAAAATTGATTGAACACCTCATGGCATTTGTAACCCTGCAATAGGCTATAGCCTTCATTCGGTCTGTCGTATGACGTCAAGTCACACTCACGTTGCGCTCTGCAAATAGGTTGAATTCTAAATCTCTGAACCTTTTCCAGACATAGAGACAGAGATAGAGGGTCGTCATTAACCCGCACGGCTTACGGTTTACTACATGTAAATGGAGGTCTGCCGGAAATGTGATATACCTCTTTCGGAGAGGAATTTAATTTAATAGTCCCAATGTGTTCTTTAATGCCTGGTCCTGAGTTAATCCCATGGGCTTCAGGGAGCTGTCAGAGTACAGAGAACTGTCTAGTTAGGTCCACTGGACAAGTTGAAAGGGGTGTGGGCGATAGAAATATATCACAAAATAACCCTTTTCCTTTCCTTGAAGGCCAGTCAAGTACTCTCTATATAATTAATTCAAACTTAGTGATGCCTGTAATTCATGGCTCATAGTCGTGGACACATGGTGACCTGAAAGTTCACATTTGGGTGCTTGTTAAATGCACTTGAGTGGTGTGCACTCATCCTTCAGAGTTTTGTTCACGACCCAAAAATAGATTAATTGTTTTTTTGTTTTTTTTGTTTTTAGCTGAGCTCGTCACTTACTTTTTTACTGTTGTGTTTTTTTTTAAAAACTTTGAAAACAGAAAAGTAGAAAGTTAAATTGTCTTTGATTGTTTGTCTGCCTCCCCCCATGAACCTGTTCACTCCCACGTCATCCACTGCCCTATTGTCACCATTCTTCAAAGCGTACACAAATGAATTCCATAATTCGGCCTGGAGAGGCTCGCTATAATAGCGAGCCTCTCCAGGCCGAATTATGGAATTCATTGTCCTTGTTGCAGAGTGATGAACAGTGTTTTTCGGTCGGCCTACCCTCCATAGATTTTTTTCATTCTACTATTTGGTCCACACCATAGAACTGCTCTCGTCACATAAACCTTTGGCAACGTCATTCAAAAGATAACGGCCAAAACACTTTAGATATGTGATTCCAATGGATTTGACAACGGCTATAACATGCATTTATTTTACGTGTTGTATAACATGAATTGCTTTAATAATGTCTTGACTATATGTTCCTCTGGTACACACGCACACACAAACACTGTGTGCACCAGTGTTATGTGAATGAAGTTGACTTGTGTGACATGCAATGAGGAGAGATGAGGAATACACTGCAGTGTTGGACACAGAATGTCCCTTCATGGTTTCTGCACACCACAATTACAAAAAACACTGTGTATTATTTAAGACCAAACAAAGACATGAAGGCAGACAGAAGGATAAAGGTCCCTACACTTAGAACCCTTAATTAGCTCATGATGACGCACACAATGCCCCTGTGAGGGCTGCAGGGTTGACAGAGAGATCTTTCCAGGATATATCTTATTTACTCAACACCCCACTTCAGCGCCGTGCGAAGCGCTCTGCAGGAAAGGGGACATGAGGCAGCTTCTCCCCCCCCCCCCCCCCTGAATTATTTGCATTTTGATACTCAATGTTTGGTTTCTTTTTTGTTTGGTTTATTTTGAGTTTCACAGCGGCCTTATCATCCCTTTGGGCGTGTTCTGAAAGTTGTGTAACACTGCAGTCATAATTAAACAGCATGGCCTTTGTTTTGACTCTGGTGCCCAGCCTTTGAAGGGCTTAGCAATACCGTTAAACGGTGGGGACTGGCAGGCCTTTGAATTAATCATCCCTTCAACCCACTCAAGTGTACAGAAAAAAAGAATCCTCCCCTGAAACATGCATTGGGTCTAAAGATAAACACAAGACAGGAGAACCCAGACATAGGCAAGAGGGTAAACACCCAAGGAGAGTAATGTTACCGAGCATGTGAGGAGATTCAATCTGACATGCATCATCACCATCATCATCATCATCACCATCATCATCATCATCATCATCATCATCATCATCATCATCATCATCATCATCATCATCGTCATCATCAACATCATCGTCATCATCATCATGCATGCATGCATTCCTAAAAATAATTACTTTGTCAAAGGGGAACAAAGCGTTTCTTTCTGCCTAAAAGTGTTAATTAATTTCTTTCTCTACTGACCTGCACGTGAGCAAGGTATCTTCATTCCATAATGGCTTTATGGGTGAGACATAGATATTCAGTTATTGAAGAATTATTTTGGATTCCCAATTAATGGCTTTTTTTCTAAAATTCAATTTATTTAAGTCAAGAAAAGGAATGACGAAAATGAAAGCCAGCAGGGAAGGTGGCTCACACAGCAGCAGGTCAGCGACCCACAAGTCCCTCATCCAATCATTGTGGGTCAGAAGCACCTGCTTCCTGTGGGCTTGAACACACCTCGTCAGACGCCAGGAAGGCCGGTGATTGAGCGGCGAACTGCTCGACGAGGTGGTGATGGAGACACAGCGTCTTCCGGACCCTCCAATCCTCCTTCTGGCCCCGCTGATCAATATCTGGGCTAATCAAGCGGCTTAGTGTGTTCATCTCAGCGTGAGAATAGTGTGCGTGTCCTCCCCTTGCAATTTCCTTCTAATAGAAACCCCGTAAGGAGTCGTGTTAAAATACACACTGTTTTAATGGCATTATCCAAATGAACAGTTATTCATTCATGCCGAGAGTTGGTTGATCTAAAAAAAAAAAGAGAAAGGCCTTGGACTTTTTTGTTTGTAAATTATAAATGAAAGGAGACAAACAAAAAAATGGAAAGAGACAAACAAAGACTTTGTGTGTTTGTGTGTATATCTGTGTGCGACTCAGTGTGTGTGTGTGTGTGTGTGTGTGTGTGTCTGTGTGTGTCTGAGTGTCCAAGGAACAGGAGAACACAACAATGGACATGGCAAGAGATGTGTATCTTCTTTCTTTCTTGTTATTTCTTTTTTTGTACTATTCCAATAGAACTAATGGAACAACTGCTCTGAGTGTCATCAAGGGAGAGAGTCAAAATTATAGATTTAGATTTTAGGTTTGGTTTATTTTCTCTGCATAGCCATGGAAGGGAAAGGTTCAGAATCCATCCCATTAAACAGATGCAGACACACACACACACACCAGCACACACGCACACACACACAAACACACACACATACACACACACACACACACACACACACACACCCCAGCACAGGCACACACAGGCACACAGACACAGATATGCACGCATACATGCACACACAGGTTCAGGGAGATGACATTTTGTGTCCTCCTAATGATGGCTGATATTGGAAACTAAGACCTCATTAGAATCTAAATCTATGGTGTATTACGCTACCCTGACTGCTGTGGGATTGACTCGAAGTGTCAGCAAAATTACCAAATAGTAGTAAATGGCATAGGTGGTCGGCTGGCCGGTGGCAGTAGGGTGGTGAGGTTTTATTGGTCTGCTGGGTCGTTGGCTGGTTGCTTGGGTGGGTGGGCGGTGTTTATCTTCTGTAACATCCTCAGCTGGTGTCTCTGGCATTTCATTGTTCAATTCAATTCCTTCTATGGGACGAGTATGATTAGCCCGACAATTTGACTCTCTTGACGACACACTTTGGTATTTTTTTGGAGGGGGGAACACCATGGTGTGTTCAATGCTGTCTAATATCACGTTTGATACACAAGTGAGTATTCAACAGCACAATGCTAACCTTCCCATTTTTATAAGCAATGTGGGTTGTATTTCTGCGGTTGCTAAATTACCCAAATGCTTATGCTGCTAGAGGCCTACTTCTACTGAGAGGAAGAGAGAATGCACAATGCCTGTGTTCACTGACCGCCTGTTTACCGATTGATTTTGGAGTCCTTCTATGTCTCTATTAACCTCCTAATGGAACACCACTTCTTAAATGTCCCTGCCACCCTGTCCTTCTTTGTCCAAAATAGAGCCCTTAGGTCGTCTGCTGCTGGTCTCCAAGCTCCATACAAAATAGTGGGGAGGCTGATTGACTTACTGTGTCTCAAAGTTGTGCAACTGCATTGCACAAAATGACAGAGCTGGTTCTGTGGGGGTATTGAAAAAGCAATAGAAAAGGACTGTGTTCAGCCTATTCGTATCCATTCACTGTTTTATTGTTTCCTTCTTTAACTACATGGTATTAGACTATTGATTACTCTCTTCGTGATTAACTTGCACGTTTGACCTATTTGCTTTATTATATTATCGTTATTTATCGCTTTTGATGTCAAATCTGTTTTATTCTTAAAGTCTTAGAGCGTATGGGTAGATGCTCCGTGTAAATACCGATGACGAGCAGTATGATCCCACGCTAATTTATACACTTTTCCCTTTTTACCACAGTAGGCTACTTCACTGTTTCACGTCTCCTGCCATATTTTACATCACTATAGGGCGCAAAGGAACAACTACACACACACACACACACACACACACACACACACACACACACACACACACACACACACACACACACACACAAACGAGTCGATCACAGTTCAAACAAGCACGGAACAGACAGACACACACACACGCGCGCGCGCGCAACACACTATGTCGCTACAACGTGAAATGATCGGGCTCTAATTATCCTAACCTAAAGGTGAGAAGTCTCCCGAGCGACGGATGGAGATGCCTCGGGTCCCCGGAGGATACTGCTCGGTGACAGTGAGCAGCCACCGTGGCGTCCGCGTCATTACTACGGTTAGCAATAGCTATTTCTGCTTGGAAGTGCATCAATTGGGAAGACACTGAACCCCGTTACTTATTGTCATCCTCGTAACCCCATATAGGCCTGCATCAAAACCCAAAACAACAACAGGGGCAGGGTATGCCGGTGTGTGCGGTGGATGCAAAGTAAACCATCCACCGTACAGCTCTGTGTTTTTTTCTTAGGCTATTGGGCGGTGGTGGGCCAGAAGAACCGCAAGCAAGGGAATGATTGCAAGGCTTATGGCTGAACGGTTAATGAAGAGCCGTGTTGGGAAGAAAGTGTGAGATTGGGGTCTAAGTCATTAAAAAAACCAAGGAAGAGGAATGAGTCATGCAGCCGCCAGTAGAATCAAAGCCTACGGGGTCTTCCAGCCCTGGCTCTGCCAATAGGAGAGCAGAGGAGGAGGAAGAAAAGGAAAAAGGACACACTGAAATACCAGATCAAAGCAATGGCATGCAGCCCTCACAACGCCGCTCGCACTGAGGATAACATGGGTGCAGCAGAATTACGCAAACACAATGTTCTGCACCCACTTGGGGGTTTACAATACGCTTGTAAAGACTGTTAAACACCCCCAGCACGGAGACACTTTTTACATGGGTATCTATGAGAATGTTACCAACTTCTTTTCACTAGCAGCTGACTTGTTTTACATATTTTGAATGATGCCTGCATGGAGCGATTGTCCCGATGCCCAGTGACGCGTTGCTCTCACTTGCGATGAAAAATCTGAATGAATGACACAGCTGAATGATAAAACCATTGCAGCCTAATGGTTATGCCATACGCTATATTTAAGCATGGTGTATGAAGTGCATTGAGTTATGAGTGCATTATAAACTGTCAACTATGTCAACTATGCGATGAAGATGAATTTGCAGATAAGCACATGTTTGCTTATTTACTTAGCGTCATAGACGTGTCCTCTTGCACGTATCAACTAATCACATGAGAGGAAGATTAAAGCCATAGCAACAGCAAATAATCAAAGATAACTCTTTTGAACCAAATCTAAATATTAAATAAAATTGCAGTTGTTATAGAATAACCGACTATTCAAAAAGCATTGTGTTATTATACTTATGTTTTTAAATAATTCATTGAATACACATAATTACATAAACTACCTTTGTAATTTATCAATAGAATGACGGATAAGTCATCAGAAAGTTATCAGAAATGGTTTTCCTAAGTTGTATAATTTTTTCAGGATCATGCATCATAGCTTCTTGTGTTGCGTCGTTGGCTTTCGACGAGGGCAACTTGGGTAGATTTGCCCAGCAACTTTACGCAATGACTCATTCGCGGCATCTCTTACGCATTGAAAAAAATCAAAGGACGAGGTGGAGCAAAAAGTAGACGAAATCTGAAGAATCAGATAAAAGCTGTTTGGGGTGTGAAGACTGAGTATCTTTGGCTGGACTTTGTGGAGGGGGAAGACTTGTTTTTTTTGGCAATCTACACTTCTGCGTCGAATCCATGGAGAGCTCCAGAGTGTTGACGAGAGCATTGGTTTGCGCCGTGCTTCTTTCGGTCGTCTATGGAGCTGATCTTTATAACTCGGAGTCGGAGGAAGACCTCAGCATCAGAGCCTTGCGGGACTTTTATCCTAAAGGTCCAAATTTGACCAACGAAAAGCAGCTGGTGAGCTTGTCCTTGACGTAGCCCATGGCATGTCACCCAATGTGACTTTGTAGCATGTAGGCATGTATTCTTATTTTATTAGTCTGGTGTGGATTTTTCTTGATGTTTGTTGTTTGTTGTTGTTATTGCTGTTTCATTTTATTATTATGGTTTATTCTACCTAATTCATGATTGTTTTGTCTTTGTAATTATTGACACCTTGCGTTTTGTTTACACCTCTTTCTTGTTCACCCCGACAGCTTGGGGCTCTCCACGACGTTCTTGAAAAACTGCAGACAAGAAAAATGCCATTATGGGAGAAGAAATTTGGCCAAGTGCCAACGGTATGTGTAATGTCTACCATGAAAATACTCTCTCATAATACTTGCAATGACTGTGATATCGCGATCAAATTCAGGCTACAGTAGCTCTATACCTAGATTTTTTTTATGTTGACCATGCTGGTTATGCTGAACCAAACTTTTTGAATGTGATGTTTTTTTCCTCCAGTGCGATGTGGGGGAACAGTGCGCGATAAGGAAAGGCGCCAGGATTGGAAAGATGTGCGACTGTCCTCGGGGATCCTTTTGCAACTTCTTTCTGTTAAAATGCTTGTAACGTTGAAAGTAGTTTGAATGTACTAGACGATATGGCGAAGGGAAGCAAATACTGCTCCCGGAGTGTATTTAATTAATATATTTCATTTTTTTATGATAAATGCCCTCATAAATCTGTCAAATTATGAAATCGTTAAAAGATTCGAAGTGGTCTGAACGCCAACTCTATAAAATGTTAATTAAACTTGAAATGAATGTTTTCTGAATCCTAATAAACTGTGCCACATGTTGTTTTGTAAAGTAGTGACACCTTTCTTCATCCTGGAAATCTACCTAATCTCATTCAAATATTATACAGTCTATTAGATGTATTTTTCTAAAGTTAATATATAGTATTTGCTTAGTTTAGGCAAATATACTGTAGAGATCCATAATGTGGATCATATCAAGCCCAGATAATGCTTAAATCACTGTCGGTTTACATATTCATATTTGAAAGCAAATTCCTGCAATGCATTTCTATTTCCTTCTACATCTACTCAATAGCATGCTTGAATATGACACTGTGTAAGTGCAATCAAATAACATTTCAGGTAAATTCAAATCCTCTTTGCAAGGAGTTCCTATTTTTCTTAAAGATTATATTAAATAACTATGTAAGGCTGAAAAATACTGTGGAGAACTCCATGATGAACACATATGACTTGCAGAAAGAAAGTCACTAATGAAAGTAAAACATTTGGCCACTGCCTTGCCTACCCTGATTGGAAAGGCTTTAATTTAAATGACACATAGCTCTAACCCCATACTGTGATTTATTCAGTGCCCCGGGGAGATTTCACAATTGTCCTCTCTGTCACTTCCGTCTGTATTTGTTCCCCGTATTTCACTCTGTAGACGTCATCAATATTGCATGCGCCAAAATAGGCTAGCAGGCATTTCTCTGTCAATTTTGGGCTCAGCGCGTGTGTACTTTTACCACTTGGGGAGTCACATAACATCTGGACACACATTATGCTGTGGTGTCAATCAAGCACACACCTCCTGTTTGTTTCCGATTTCCAACTGAATTAGGAAGCTATTACTATGAATGGGAATGGGAATAGTTCACTATAACATAGCGTACCACAGAACACCACATTATACCACAATATACCACACACCACACATATATCACACCATACTACACCATACCACACCACACTATATCACACCATACTACACCATACCACACCACATATCAAACAGTACTACACCATACCATACCACAATAAATCACACCATACCACACCACACTATATCAAACAATACTACACCATACCATACCACAATACATCACACCATACCACACCATACTACACCATACCACACCAGACTATATCACACCATAACACACCATACCATCATATATCACACCATACTACACCAATCCAAACCACATCACACCATAACACGATATATCATACCATACTACACCAAACCACGCCACATCACAGCATAACACACCTTACCACACAATACCACAATATCACACCATGCTACACCATATCATACCAAATCATACCATTCCACCCCATACCCTGTGTGGTATGGTGTGCGTGTGTTTGTTTGCACATGTGTGACAATAAATAAAGAAGAAAAAGAAAAAAAAGTAGTGAAGACTGACACAGATGCATCCTGACTGGGGGGGGGGGGGGGGGGGGGTAGAATTGATTACAGGCTAAATGAGATGGATGGAAGATGCAAAAAGGATTTGGACTGAGAGAAAGAATTCATTTAGGGAAATCAAATTTGTTAATAAAGGGCAATGCTGAAGGCAGTGACAGGGATTTGTGAGGTTCAGTAGAATATGACATCAGTTTTTATGTGCATGAAATGTGTCTCCTTAACCCTTTGTTGTCCTGGCAACTTCCAAGCAGTGTACTAAGAGGCACACTGTGAGTCATTGTAAGAAATATGCACACCCAGACGTAAGGACACCCCATCCCCGGCCTGCTGCGTCTCCCTCCCTCTCCTCTGTGTGGTGTCGTCCCCCCCCCCCCCCCCCCCCCCCCCCCACGGTCGCCCATGGATCAAGAAGCCTCCCTCAAGAAGCCTCCCCATTCTATTTCTCTGTAATCAAAATAAAACTGTGTCAACTTCTGCATCGTGACCCTGCCCTTCAATCATTCATCTCAGGGCTAGTTGCCACAACCTACGCACACACACACACACACACACACACACACACACACACACACACACACACATTCTTGAAATTGGAACTTGCCGTCTTGACGATGACTGCTAGTGATAGAATGACGATGCGTATATCAGCCATTTGCGTATGTCATCAAGTCCGCGCCACTCTCATCCCCCATGTTCCACCTGGAAGGTTTTAACTTAGGGGGGTGATGACAAGTTACTGCGAGTGTCCGGGTCTTGATGACATAGTCAAACATCTGGTACATGAAAGCCTCATCATTCTATCACTAGCATTCATCATCAAGTTTCCTCCCACTAGTGGGCAACAATAAAACAGGATTTGCACAAAATAGCTTAAATCGACAGGATATGTGTCTTCATTAGATTGCCAACAACATTGATAGATGGCTGTAAAGAAGTGATGTTAGGTTTAACACACAGTCCCACACACACACACATATACATACACACACACACACACACACACACACACACACACACACACACACACACACACACACACACACACACACACACACACACACACACACGCTGGCTACAATGCATCACAGCTCTTTACTAAAAATCATTCAACAACCATTCCATGGGAAACTGGCTATTTACAAGGGATGTACTGTCACTGATGATTATTGAATTGTACATAGCTTCTGTATCTATATGAACAAGTAATTATGCATTGATGAGTGTTCTGTCACATCTGCTGCTTTGCCTCCAATCGATCATTAAATAATATAGGAGCGTAAACCGTGTAGTATACATGAATTTCTATGTTTACTTGATGTAATCTCTCCCTAAACAATTAGGTAAATGACAGAGACAATTTATCATCATCGACACAGAGCTGCACAAGCACATGCGTGCACACACACACACACACACACACACACACACACACACACACACACACACACACACACAGACACACACACACACACACACACACACACACACACACTCATAAAGATATATGAGCAGTGCTACCCTCTAGTGGTAGAACGTCCAGTAGAATGCCTGTCCCAGCTTCATGAAAGAATTCTCATTGGTGTTCTCAGTGTTATTTGTATGAGACTCAATGTCAAACACGACTGGGGTGTACAGTAAACGGTATTGTAATGGTTTAAGGGGGTTGTGCATTGATTGCATTACCCCTCTTTCCAATCTCTTTACCTGTGGTTATTTTGGTCCTCACTTCGCTGGCTTCGTGTAGTGTTGACTGGCAGTTCTCAGTATTGCAGCTTGTTAGTTTCTGGGAAGACGAATGTAATGTTCTCTTTGTGGTTATCTCTATCCACATTCTTTATGGAGGGAAATGGCAACAACAATAACCTCAAGATTAGAAAAAAATAATCCGAAACTGAATTCCTTGAAAATATGTTTATTTAAAAAAATATAGAAATGGGACAACATGGACATTGCACACTTGCAATGTTGTTTTTAAGATAAGTGAAAACACACACCACTGCAGAATCCTTTTTGCAATATATAATATCATAACATTAAGTCATTAACGGTGTTCAACCCAAATAACAAAACAGAGTATCCCTACTATGGTCACCAGAGATGGGACTGAGTGGTCAACAACAGTAAATAATGAACAACAAACCAGTAGCCTAATCTTGCTCTGTTGATGGCTATGTATTCTAGGGCACTCATAAGGCATATCTCTCTATTACTCAACTTTATCAAAGCATCATCACAAGAGCTAATGGAACTAGCAGAATCACTTCTGAAAGATAGCAGGACACGGCCTCCGCGTTTGGCCAATTAATTTCCCAAAAGTATGTTTTAAGCAGAGACCAATCTCCTCCAACTGAAACCAAATAAAGAAGTTAATTCCTTCTTATAGAAATATAATGTATAGCAGGGCACCAGGTCAGGAGAACATAAAGGAACAAAAGGTGGTGCTGTTTAGCATGCACCACCCGCAATGTGAGGCAATGTGCAAAATAAAACAGTGCATTGCAGGAACTCTAAAGCAGCAGGGTGGTACAGGCCATGTTTTTACGATCAACGGCACGGTGGCTCCATCTGCCCACGGCCATCACAAATCAAAAGGACCCCATGACAATGCCATGTTGTGCACTCCCAGGCGGTTTTTCCTTCATGCTATGAGGCCCCGTCTACGTCCGGCTCCGCCTGAAAGGGGTAGCTCAGGGCGGGCGGAAACCCTTGGCTCCTGGGCTGATCGTCCAGTAGCATCACGTCCTCCACGTCTGTCCCATTGTACCTTCGTCTGCAGATTTTCACTGTCACTTTGCGGCCCTGAAAGGCTTTGAGGGCCTCCTTGGAGGCCATGGCTCTGGCGGCTGCCTCGTCGCGGCCGTAGCCGGTGCCCATGTAGACGGTGCTGCACCGGAGCTCGCACACCTGGCCCTCCTTCTGCGCGCGGCTCGCCGGCAAGTCCGGAATGTCCTTCAGCGGCACAAACACACAGCTCAGGCTCTGCTTGCAGGACTCCACGCAGCTCTGCAGGATCTCGTAGTGGTCCAGGTTGGGACCGAAGCCCCCCGCCGAGACCAGCTTCCAGGCCACGGCCTTGTAGAGACGGTTGAAGAAAGGCTGGTGCTGGGCCGGGGCCTGGGGCGAAGGGCCCGCTTTCTGATTGGCTGGTCGAGCCGCAGCCTTCCCTCCGGGCCGACCCTCCCCCTCGTTAGGCCCGGCTTTGGCCTTTTTCACGCAGCTGTCACCGTCGGCCCCTGGAAAAGGATGGACGGTGGACTGGGTGATGAAACTCAGAAACATCGTAACGTTAACTATTACACAACTCAAGATGTGTTCATATCTTAGTTCAGCTGTAAAAAATAGACATGTAAAGACATAGCGTGTAAAATCTAGTATTACAAGGTAACTTTACCTTATGGTTTTATTGCAAGGCTAGGGAGCGAAACTGAGAAAGACAACATCCATCAAGAATGAATACAAACATAGGCCACTTTGAAATGTGTTATTACCAGATGAAGCGTTCCTCTTTCCTTTGGCTATGATCTCGTCTCGTGTTGTGCGAACTGGGGCATTCTCAACAACTATTCCTTCGCCCATATCCTTTATTTTGACCATCAAAGCCTGTGGGTACCTAGAAAACAAGCTGTTTTTAGTTACAAATTTACCCAATACATCAACAGGACACATTTATAAAATTATAGGTCTCGAAATGTACCTGCAGCCTAAGAAAACATTGTTCGCCCAGACCATGGAAAGAGACAATAGTCTGTCCAGATTGCTGCTGGGTATCCCTGGCTCAATTGTGGGGAAAGCCTCCATATTTCTTAGAATAAACTCCCTTCTTGCAGACCACTGCTTGTTGGTTTCACAATAGCCCCTAAGGGATTCAACCCATGGAGCCAGGTGAGGGTTCTGGCCCAGGTATTCGGAGACAATGTCCTCGCCACGCCTCTCCTCCGCCATCACTGCAATCAATCACAACAGAATATGGATTGAACATCTTTGCTCTCAGCTAGCTCAAGTGGAAATATTGCCTAAAGCTCTTTCTATTGAATTTGGTGGTATCTCAAACCTTTCCCCAGACCTTTACAGAAACTGTACAATTACAAGTGGATATACGTAGACTTGAATCAGACGAGTCAGGGTTGGCTTTTAATAAGATTTGTACTCGTACATTAGCTAAACAATGTGGTCGCCGTCACCAAGCCAACCTAAACAAATTAGCAAAGCTAATAATAGCTGAACATAAGTAAGCAGAAAAAAGTTACTAATAGTACAACAAAAAATAACCAGCGACTACAAATAACAATCGAGTGTCTGGCGTAACGTATGGACAGAAGGTTGCCCCTTTCGTATTAAACAGCTGCAACAAGTAGTTGACAAACCTTTTCCAGTTCTTGTAGTTGCGAGATGAGGCTAGAAAGCTACATGGCCGAATGATGACGAAAGCCGGATGCGATGGAAGGTTTGGTGGCGTTGTCGTGTCTTTGGACTACAATACCCAGACGTCCCTGTGACTGCTAGAACTTCGTTGTTTTGTGTCATTCAATGGCTTGGATTTCCAGCGAGTTATTATAATTACAGAAAGCTCTGAGCGTTTCTTTGCATGATCTCTGGGTTCCTTAACCGTTGTTGGTGGACGTAAATGACCGAAAAGCAACAACCACTCAACCACAGTTTGAAAGCGCGTTGCTCGGCGACGTCATCAAGTTGCGACTAGATACTTTTGATGGGTTAGCGACCGTTTGACAAACCCTTCATTACTTCGTCAATACATTGATATAACGCGGTTAAAAACATGATCCACGAACTACTGTTAGCGTTAAGTGGATATCCCGGGACAATATTTAATTGGAACAAAAGGACCGGCTTGCAGGTGAAGACATCTTTATGACACTTGTTATGTGCATGTACGTTACATTTTATCCCAGTGTTTACAGTGTGCACAGTGCGCATAGCGTGCACAGTGCAGTGTAAATCACCTCGCTAAGTATGTCAATCTTGGTTTTCCATAAACGGATCCTTTGCTTTGAATACAGGTATCCCAGGATATCCCCTTCCTTCACCCAAGTGAGACGAGTGTCTTGAATCGCCTCTGCAAACTAGGATCTGATTACATCCGCTTTACAGAATTCATAGAACAGCACACCGGGCATGTCCACCAACAGGTGAGACAATGCTAAAACCAGAGATCATAATAATATATCGAGTGTTGTCCTTTCGTGATATTGATGCCATTTTGTGTGTCCAATCAGTAGCTTTCTTATTTCACTTACTGTTCTGTTGGTGGTTGGAATAGCTTCTACTTTATTCTTGAAATATGGTACAAGAGTATTGTTTATGTAAACCATTGAAACAAATGCTGTGGCTGCTACTTTCCTAGGAGCACCACAACAACCCGCCCTGCCAGGCTGGACTCAATGGTATTTACTTGCGGGCGTTCTGTACTGGACTTGATACTATGCTGCAGCCATACAGACAGGCCCTGCTTGACCTTGAACAGGAGGTAAACAAAGTCTTTAATTGTGGTATATTAACCAATCATTCTTTTGCATGTATCAACCAAATGATTTAATCTTAGTTGCAGTACTTCTATCATAAGTATACTTCTGTATTTTGATGTGTGTAAGTGATTGCACTTATACTAACACTTAATGTGTGCTGTGCTCTGTGTCTTAGTTTCTTGGAGACCCACATCTGTCGATATCCCATGTGAATTATATGCTAGATCAGGTAACCATTGGGTCACTTATTGTCCTGGTGATTCATGTTTATTTATTCCTATTCAGACCAAGTTTGACTCACAATGCCCAACTATATTGTTTTAGTTCCAGCTGCTGTTTCCCTCTGTGATGGTGGTGGTGGAGTCAATCAAATCACAGAAGGTAAAGGATAACTGATGCAGATCAAACATTGTCTCTTTATCTCTCTGTCAACCACCACACCCGAGTACAGTATTTGGAAGAAATTATGAC
Organism: Urophycis tenuis; assembly: GCA_036785325.1. Lineage (NCBI taxonomy): Eukaryota > Metazoa > Chordata > Actinopteri > Gadiformes > Phycidae > Urophycis > Urophycis tenuis. The sequence continues at coordinate 4,478,141 of JAXIVH010000005.1, read as the reverse complement.
TTTTTGTTTAATTGTAGATCCATGGCTGCCAGATTTTGGAGACTGTGTACAAGCACAGCTGTGGGGGCCTTCCGCCTGTTCGCATGGCATTGGGGAAGTTAGTATTTCTATACCTTGGAAGGAGTAGCTACATGTTCCATGCAGCTAAGTCTCCATCATAAGAGTGATGCTTCGTTCTAATGTACTCTCTCACCTCCTCTGTTGTGTATTACAATCATTTCCCTAATGTCCTCTATACATAACGCTCCATTGTGTGCATGCTGGCAGGATTCTGGCAGTCTGCCACGGCGTGATGTACAAGCAGCTGGCGGCCTGGATGCTGCACGGGCTGCTGCTGGACCAGAGCGAGGAGTTCTTCGTGAAGCAGGGGCCCAGCGCAGGCGGGGCAGCGGCCAATCAGGAGGAGGAGGAGGAGGACCTTGGAATAGGAGGGTTGAGTGGCAAACAGCTCAGAGAGCTGCAGGACCTGGTGAGAACCATGGATCAGTCAAAGCATTACCATGACGGATGACAGCATCAGCATGCATGATGTTGACTTCTTACTCTTACTTACTGTAGCTGACACTTTTATCCAAAGTGACATAAAGTGAATGTTGTTATTAGATGCATATCAATCATGAGCAGGTAGGGGTTAGGCATCCTGCCCAATGATGTAGGGCCATACATTCAAAATCTATACCAGGGTCTGTATACATGTATGTATACATGTCTTTATAAATTAAGGAAACTCCCTAACTCTGCAACGTCAGACTGCTCATCTGTATGTGTGGTCACATTGAGCCTCCCTGCAAGCCACATGCATGCCTTGCCCCACTGCCTGTCCGATTTAAAGGGTCTTAACTTGGACTCATTTTATTTTAATGCCGTGATCGGCTGCCTTGTCATGCAGAGGCTGATCGAGGAGGAGAACATGCTGGCCCCATCGCTTCAGCAGTTCTCCCTACGAGTGGAGATGCTGCCCTCCTACATCCCCATCCGAGTGGCTGAGAAAATCCTGTTTGTGGGCGAGTCCGTGCAGATGTTTGAAAACCACAACCACAGCCCGTCCAGAGCAGGTAGCTCTTCAGTTTGCTATGAGCATGAAAACAGAGCACTCTGCCGTCGCTGTAGTACATCCTCAGTGCGATCTCCCTGTGTTTGTGCTATTCCAGGCTCCATACTGAAGCACCAGGAGGACCTGTTTGCCGCAGAGTTGCACAGACTCAAGCAGCAGCCGCTCTTCAGCCTCGTGGACTTTGAGAATCTCATCGATGGCATCAGGAGCACTGTGGCGGAGGTGGGTTTTCTTTTTTAACATTTGTTTTTTGGGTGAGCTACAGAGGAGCTTTGGACGCTGAGTTGACCAATCTATCGAGATAATATCGCTGTTTGTAAAATTAACCAATGCTTCTAGCATGGTCACGGTAGGTCATCGTCATATTATTATTTTTCTTCAAATTATTTCAATTTTCATACATGAAGTAAATAGTAATATTGTTGTTATATTGTTATTGAGCTATTGGCTCAAACCTATTGTGATAATTATTGTTTTAATCAGTGTGTATTGATTTACAGCATCTCTGGACGTTGATGGTAGAAGAGTCTGACCTACTGGGACAACTCAAGGTTGGTGCCCATCCCATCTCTTGGTATTTGGTAATTTTCTATTCGGCCCCGGAACGTTAATCGTTTGGACTGAAACTGCATTGATTTGCGTGCAGATCATCAAGGACTTCTACTTACTGGGCCGCGGCGAGCTGTACCAAGTCTTCATTGACCACGCACAGCACATGCTGAAGACCCCACCCACTGCCGTCACTGAGCATGGTGCGTTGATATTACAGTATGAACATGCTTACTTGACCGTGGTGCTTTGTATGTGTGTAGATAGATAGATGGATGGATGGATGGATAGATAGATAGATAGATAGATAGATAGATAGATAGATAGATAAAAACTTTATTAATCACTTAAGGGAAATTGGGTCGCCATATTTGTAAAAACAAATATATGTTTTTACATAATCATTTTACCATAAATATAGGATGTACTTCATTAAGATATGGTTGCAGTCACAGTGTTGTGCAAAGCTTTGCGTCTCCACTAAATTGTATACATTGTGTATACATTGTGTACATCTTAACTAATCTCCCTAGCAGTCCATGTGCTGCCTCACTGTCTGACTGTGTGTTTCTCCTCCCCAGATGTAAATGTGGCCTTTCAGCAGGCTGCCCATAAGGTTCTATTGGACGATGACAACCTCCTACCCCTCCTGCACCTCACCATAGACTACCAAGGCAAAGAGGGCAAAGGTTCGTCGATGGCTTATTGTTTAAGGGCATTAATTTCAGCTTGACATTCTCCAGCATTTGCATTTTCCTCTTTTTCCAAATGACAAGAAAGCCATCCAATTATCCACTCTCATTGCAACGGTGCTAGTGTCCCCGTAAAACGAGACCTCGGTGTCAGACCATAACCGCTCTGCTCTCCTCCGCCGCCTTCGTTCCCCAGAGCCCACGGGCACCAGAGAGGGAGCCACTCCCCCACAGGACACCTCGCCCCGCGAGGCGCCCCCCACCGGCTGGGCGGCCCTCGGCCTGGCCTACAAGGTCCAGTGGCCTCTCCACATCCTCTTCACTCCGGCCGTCCTCGAGAAGTGAGTGTCTCCCCCGTGGTGCAACCGTTCGCCGCCACGGTGTCATCGTCTTGCGGTTCAAGGCTAAAGGCTGGGTTATGCTTCTGCGTAGGGATTACGTCGTGATCACGCAATGGCCACGCAGTTGCTCGGATGCAGTCATGAGCCTGTGATGGTTCTGCGTGGGGTTTACGTGTCAAAATGCAATTCATTGCCACACCGGTAGAGGGACCAGAGTGACCATTCTGGTCATTACATGAGGATTACTAGCGAGTAAAAAAAAAGTTTACAGAAATGAAGGCAAAAGTTATATATATAAATGTTGTCGCCAATCAGTCGAAGCGTTTATCACACCTTAGCGGTGTTTACGAGTGGAAACCGGAAAAGCCATCTCCAGCGAATGTAGTTAGTGGACCAATCACAGCCAAAGCCGCTGTGTTGGGGTTGCGTCGCCTCGACGCGCGTCTAGGATTTTTGGGAGGTGCACGTCAGGCCCTTGCGTTGGACGCAAGGGGGACGTAAAGGGTCCGTAAAGGGTCCGCAACCCCCCAGCGTTGCATCAACGCGGAAGCATAAATGAAGCATAACCCAGCCTTAACGCTTTGCATCGCTTAACACTGCGTCCGAAACCGTGACCAGGTACAACGTGATCTTCCGCTACCTGCTGAGCTTGCGGAGGGTGCAGTCCCAGCTGCAGCACTGCTGGGCCCTGCAGATGCAGAGGAAGCACCTGAGGTCCAACCAGACGGACGCCGTCAAGTGGCGACTGCGTAACCACATGGCCTTCCTGGTGGACAACCTGCAGTACTACCTGCAGGTGAGGGCACCATGTGAGAGTGGATATATAGTAGTGACTGCACATGCAAGGTGCATTTAGATAGTGGGTGAGGCCCAGTGACTGTAATGAGAGGAGTATGTTCAACTTGAAATTTGATGAGCATTTGCTGTGGTCCGTCACGCGGTTTCCAGGTGGACGTGCTGGAGTCTCAGTTTTCGCAGCTGCTCCAGCAGATCAATTCCACCAGAGACTTTGAGAGCATCAGGCTGGCCCACGATCACTTCCTCAGCAACCTGCTGGCCCAGTCCTTCATACTGCTGAAGCCGGTGAGTACATTATGAAATGTTTCATCTCTCTCTCTCTGGTCAGAACTGTGCGAGATCAGTAGGTTGTCCCTCTATAAATCCTGCAGGTGTTCCACTGCCTCAACGAGATCCTGGAGCTGTGTCTGAACTTCTGCACGCTGGTCAGTCAGAACGTGGCTCCCCTGGACGAGAGGGGCGCGGCCCAGCTGGACATCCTGGTCAAGGTAGGGGTTCTGGGTTCGGGGTTTGGAGGCCCTGCTGTCTACATGCATCCTCATTCACCGAGAGTCTCTGGTATCATTTGCTGTCCCTGTTGGGTTCATGTGCAGGGCTTCAGCCGCCAGTCCTTCCTGCTGTTTAAGATCCTGTCCAGCGTCCGCAACCACCAGATCAACTCGGACCTGGCCCAGCTCCTCCTGAGGCTGGACTACAACAAGTACTACACCCAGTCGGGGGGCACCCTGGGCAGGTGAGGGTCCACCGGTCGTAGCAGCGAGAAACGGCCAAAACTCCCAACTCCCGTTTTGCATTTCAAGGATTTGGCGTTGGTACTTCACAGAAATTAGTTGTTGATTGCTAAGCTGGTATTTCGCTCAGGTTTTTTTTTTTTTAATAAGAAATTGGAAGGTATTATTTCTTCAAAACTAATGACTAATCTAATAAGCACAAAAGATCAACAGGTGCTAAACATTAATAATTATGTGTTCCATTGAGATTGATGGTTATCTATTCACTGAAACAAAAACTTTTGGTTTTCATTGCAGCTTTTGAACTGGGGAGTGAACTACGCAAGAAGAAAATCACCTTGCACTGTCCAACCCCTTCTTCACATTGTAAATATTGGTAAACTACAGCTGTTTCACCAGTTTCTGTACAAACTGTATATAAGCTAACCAAAACCATGGATGTCCGAAATAAATTTGTACTAAATGACAAACAATATTAAGATGAAACTGTCACGTTTTCTTTTATTCCATAAAAACCGACAGGTTAAAATTATATACAACAGAGGCATGCAGGCATCGGAACGATTACTAAACATTCACCATGATTAAAGGCATTTCTACCCCCACCCCCCACCCCCGCCCACAACGATGAAGCAGGCCATTACGCTGAGGTTGATGATGACGATGTTGTGGTCGCTAACGACGAGTAGTCATGGTGATACTGCGGCTTGCTACGGTAACCCAGGCGCTCGCCGCAGATCACACTCTGGATGAGCCACTCGGTGGACACCAGGGGGACCTTCTGGGATGTCGTGCTCTTCTCCACCAGCGGGGGGCAGGCGCCGTCCGTCACCACCACGTCAAATTTATCGGCAGGGATGTCTGGGTGGGGGGGGGGGAGATGTACACCAGCAGCCGTCAGCTATGGAGCTGCTGAAGAAGCCGTCGTCACTTAGAAATGACTGCTTTTCTGAATGGGCAATGCGGCCTCGATATACACTTCACATATTGTGTGGTGCGTGTCTGTGTTCAGTGGTGGAGGTGGTGGTGGTGGTGGTGGTGTCAGTACCGGGGATTTCCACGTCGGCCTGGTAGTGCCTGACGGTCAGGGCTCCGCTCAGGGTAAGGAGCTGAACCCACAGCTCCTCCGACTCCCCAAACACCAACAGCACCCTCAGAGCCTCAAACGGCTTGCAGCGCGGGTGCCTGACGAGTTGAGGGAGGATGTACCGGGCAGGACATTAAGTACAGGACAATACACACATACACAGTATGAGTGGAAATGTCATGTTGACAGGCATATGCTACATTGTTGACAATGTGGTTTTAACAGTGCGTCTGAAGTTTCAGGCTGTCTGACGCAGTGCATGAATAGAAACAACAAACAAAGAGGTCCTTCTTGTCATCCGAAACAAACGGGCATGACTCATAAGAACTCAATCGCCCACAAGCCACCTCTCCTCACCATTCCACGATCTGTTCGTCGGGGCCCATGCCGGCCGGCAGCAGGTAGTTCCTGTAGTTCAGCAGCTTGTTCTCTTTGCAGCAGTCGCGCACCCAGATGTGCGAGACGCACGGCACGCCGCTGGCCACGCACAGCAGGTACTTCCTGGTGCGGCAGTGCTGGTCCGCAATCAGCAGGCTCTGATAGGCCGCCTTGCACTGGGGAGGGAGGGAAGATGGCCGATAGGAGTTCAAATAGTGACACAGGATGTACAGCACAGAGTATTGAGGTTCATCACCAATTCTGATTCAGATATGAACCCAAAACGAAATCCCTGTAGGGTATCAGTAGGGTGTACCTGTTCTTCATTGAAGTCCAGGAGGACAAAACCTCCACCTGCCTGCAGCTGAGACTCAGTGTAGCCTTTGTTATACGGCGCCGTCTGCACGTACTCTGTGGAAAAAAACAAGGCGCTCACCAACGCATCCAGGACATAACAAGCAAGCCAAGCCCCTCTCCTGCCCCCTCCCCCATCAGCGGCGAGTCAAAACACGAAACGTCGCTCACCTTCCTCTTCGTCGCTGGTCAGCTTGTTGGTGAGGCGGTCCATTTCGGAGGAGGCCGTCATCATGAAGGCGAAGCCCATGAAGAGAGAGGCATTCTGGGGCAGCGGGCCGTGGGTCCCGTCCACGTCCGCGGAGGTCGCCGGCAGGTCAGTACCGCTGCCAGACGTGTTGCACGCGCCGACGCGCTGAGCTGCAGAGGAAGAGTGGGAAGGGAAAGCATGCTTAAGTGAACAGAATCGAGTTCAAACCACCAATATTGTGACATGAAGAATGGATGGAGCAAAGCGAAGGCAAACAGTAAGCAAAGCCACACCAGTGCTTCAGGGAAGAAGAAAAACCGCATTATAAACCCACCACTACCAGCACATCTACTTGCAGCAATAAAATGAGTTACCGGATAATCCTCATTAGCACTGGGTGGATGGACCCAGCAGCATGGGATGGAGGTCATGTCGAGGTCAACTGAGTCATGATGCAACACTAAACGTCATGGGTTTTTATTATCGCCATACACAAATAGCTGATGCCAAGCCAAGCAGCACAAGTTGCATCCACAATAAAATGACAACACATTCACCAGTTCATTTCACCAGGTACCTATGACAAAGATGGCTGAATTCATGTTCAGTTAAAACTTCAGTTAAAATTGGATAAAATGCATACATAGGTGGTTTTAACTACATAAACAAGACATTTCAAACCAGTTGTATTCATACAGACATACATACAGGATAAAAGCATCCTTAAAAGCAGGAACCCCTTTGCCATGGCTTTGCTGACCAGTATTTGTGGTCTGCGTATCTCCCAGTGGGGAGAACTCACCCAACATCCTTCGGGAGTAAAGTGCATTTAAAACAAAAAAATACATAAGGTAGGTCGTGTTACGTAATTGGGGACGCTTGGCCCAAAGTCTAAAAGGGTAAAAATCCTGACGGTGGCGTTTGACGGCGCATGAGGACGGACGGGCGGAGGAGCATGCGATGGGTGGGGTTAAATCAACAAGGCCTCTGTACCCGCTCTGCACCCCCCTCCCCCACGGCGCCCCCGCTTGGCGGGGGTCCTGTCCTCCGCTGCGCTCAGCAGCTTCCTCTTCCCGGAGGGGCCCGGGGTGCGCGGGCTGCTTGGGGCGGGGGTCCCCTGGCCCCCGGAGCCCCCCCTGCGCCTCCTCTTGCCCTCCACCAGGTTGTCTGTGGGGAAATGCGGCCAGAACGTCAGTACATACATACATACATACATACATACATACATAGAGTCCTGCGTGGAGCCCGTTGGCACACGTTGTGCAGCCATGATGGATAAGTTCGTCCAGAGCATCGTTTGTACTTTGTTTGTTCTCTGGGGCATTAGGAAAAACATGCACCATCCCTCATCTCTGTGACGCATTTGGCTCACCATTTTTCATTTTTTCTCTTCCATTATTAACCTTTGAGCACGATACACTGACCTCTAGTGGCAGATGCTGGGCACTACAACACCACCTCAGCTGACTTTTATGACATGCGGTCGGTCTAGTGTGGCATCGTACGGCTCCCCACGGATTACGGCGCATGTGGATGCTGGTGGGAGTCTCACCCAGGCTGATGTCGGAGGCCTTGGCGAGCGGGGTGGAGGGCTCGTAGGGCCCCAGGCTGTGCTGCTCCCTCAGCCGGTTGCCCTGCTCCAGGGACAGGATGATGGAGCTCCTGCTGTGCCACTGGCACTGGCCCTCCCGCTCCACACTGTAGTACAGCTCCTGGCCCTCCGTCTTGTGGCCCTTCACCACGCCTGCAAGCGGAAAAGAGCGTTTTATAAAAAAGGAGACGGGTCATTTTTTCAATGTTTCCACCCCTGTCCACCATCACACGTTAATTTTCAACGACCATTGTGAGGCTTGGTTTGTGGCTGGTGGCACGTAGGCACATGTCTTATCGTCATTTTGTTGCACACAATTATCATAACTTTATCCCACGTCCATTACGTACCATGGTGTGAAGAAGACAACTCAAGCTCGCAAGATTTGCATCGTCTGAATAAATAATCACATTTGTATCCCGGTGAAATCTTTACATGTATGGCCTTTTCTATGGATTCTATTTCTATGGAGGGCCATTCTATGGTATGGCCCTCTCCTATGTCTGACTGTCATGTAGTTCTCAACCTCACCACTGGACGCCCCACACATTCACGCCTCATCGCACAGCCACGCCCCACAAGACTCCCACTCAGGTGGCTTGTGCTGCCTCTACGCCCTCCTCCTCCTCCTCCTCCTCCTCCTCCTCCTCCTCCTCCTCACTCCTCACCCACGCTGAAGTACTCCTCCTCCAGCAGCGCCGTGACCTCCGTCTCCACGGGGACGGGGTCGCACAGCAGGATGTCGCCGCCCGACACCTCGCACTCGTAGCCGTCGTCGAAGCGCAGGCCGAATCGGCCCTCGCCGGCGTCCTTGGTGATGCGGCCCGAGTAGAAGTAGCCGTTGGACGACCACTTGGCCACCACGCGCAGCCCCACGAAGCTGCTGCCCGCCGAGCCCGCCTCCTCGGGGGACGACCGCAGCGAGTCCGACGGGCTGGGCAGCTGGGCGTCCAGCGGGCTGTCGGGGAGCCGCGGGGGCCGCACGCGGGCGAAGGGCTCCTCCTCCGAGGACGAGAGGGGCTGGCCCGGCAGCCCGGCCCGCTGCATGGCGCCGGCGGCCGCGCCCCTACGGAGCGGAGAGGTGTGGGTGGGTGTGGGGGCAAACGGTGAGGAAGGGAAAGGGAACATGAGAGAGAGAGAGAGAGAGAGGAGCGAGAACTAGAGAGAGAGAGAGACAGCGAGAGAGACCACATGCTCCTACATCCGACAAATGGCGACGTCAACAGAACACTGAGATTAGTACAAAGTGGGGATTAGTGAGAGTGGAAAAGGTGGAAAACAACGTGCCCCGAGGTCTCTAACGCCGGGGCTGTGTGCACTGTGGTCGGAGGCTGCGTGGGGTGAAAGGGCCCCCCGCGGGGGACAACTCACCTGGTCAGAGAGGAGCGGGACGGCGGCCGGCCCCTCCTGGCCCGTCCTCTGGGGCTGAGCGGGACCAGGGCGGGGCCCACCGGGGTGGCTTCGCCTCGGTCCCTCGGCGCGGCCTGGCCCGCCTTCTGGCCCCTCTGGCCCCGGGGCCGCGGCCCGCCTCCCCGTCTGGGGCTGGGAGGCAGGGAGCCACACGGCTTGTGATTCTAGGGCCACTGCTAGCACTTGCTTGACACAGCCAACCCCCCCCCCCCCAGTAAAAGGCCACTTCTCTCCCAGACTCGGAGGAAGTCTTGGGACGGGTCAATTATGTTTACGGGTTTGAGAAACCAGTGGCTGTGGGGACAGGGCGGTCGACTAGCTTTACATGCAACCGAGCGCGCACTCGATTAACTGAAGATTAAAAGGGAGATCATCCAAAGGCCATGTACCAGCGAACAAACACAGTAATTGTGAAAGATAAATGTACTTGGAGAACCCTTTGAAAACCCTTGAAATTTTTTTCCCTTGAAAAACTATGAACCCTCATCAATGTCCCTAAGTTTTCCAGCCTGTGCATGCGGCCAGCTGATAAGTCAAGTCAAGAGGGCTGACTGGTAGTGACCCCAGAGTCATGTCTAAGCTGCAGCGTGACGCCCAACAGAGTCAGGCGGGGATTAGCACCTCGTGTTAACAGAAACAGAAGTGGTTAGAAAGTCAGAAACAACAAACACGAGAGAGACGGCAGACAGGTGGTCAGCATGCAAAGTTGACACAAAGAGAAAGCTCGACAGACGTCCAGACGCGTGCCACAACACAGTTGCCAGGGCCACGGTGCTCTGGGAGCGCGGCGGAGCGGCGCGGTACCTGGAGGCCCTGCCCCCCCTGCTGGGAGGCATGATGAAGCAGCCGGCGCCGCCGCTGCCCGTGGTTCCCCCCGAGAGCTTGGAGGACAGGGAGCTGACGTCCCCCAGGTCCCCGGACGTCATGGAGCTGGCAGTGCGGCAGGGAGAGATGTCGCTGTCCAGCACCTGGCAGTCCACCACGGGCTCCTCGCTCTCCTGCAAGGGGGACGGCACGCGGTACTCACATCAGTGGACTGTTTGACGCGTTGGTGGAATGATATGGAATCACGATTCAGCATTTTACGGTATATTTCCGTCTGTCTCTCTCTTTATGGCAATAAAGAGAGAGACAGACAGACTTCCGTTCTACAGTGGCCAGTAAACCAGTGAAGAACACAGTGAACGAGGCTCCCACCGTGGAGGTCCTTCTACTCATTACCACCCAGCTCCACAGAGACCACTGGGAGCGCAGGCGTCGCCTGCACCCACCAGACGGTTTCCAGGGGGCTTCGACGAGACGGCCCCTCAAGGAAGCGCCTCTAAAATCTCTCGCGAAGCCCGTCCTCAGCGGCCATAACCGTGAACAGGTTTATACAAGCGTACGCGCTTTTAGAAATTGTTCAAAGTTTCTCGGCTGCCTCACTGCACACACACACGCACACACATACACACACACACACACCGCCCACAGGTTGGCCGGCCGCGAAGCAAGCGAGCGCGCGATGCGTTGGCATCGCGACAGACAGAGGGAAGAGGTGGGTGAGTGCGCCACACAGCACTCAGCTAAAAGACTGCACCTTTGTAGCTGCCCTTCGGCGAGAAGCCTTTTTTTTGTTCAGCTGTGAACAGACAACTGCGGTGGGTGGGCGTCGGGGGCCCCATTACGTAACGGCCTCGCGACCATCAAACACGAGCGCGGAAAAAAAATGGCAAACAACAAAACAACAACTGGGCTTTCTGAAAGCCACTGGGCTTTCAGACGTGGCGCCTGCTCACGAAGCCTCAGATACAGAGCACCCGTTTTACACATTTCCCTCATCCCCGTGTCCTTTCATTCAACACAGAGCGTCGCGTGTTTCGGGGTGACGCCAAGAGGGGAAGCGTGCACAGCTGGGTGCTACAGATTAGAAAACACAATGGCAATGCCGCCACGGAACCGGGGGAGGGGGGGGGCGGGGGGGAAGAGTCCCGTTACCTCGGTGACCTTGCGCTCCACCTCTTTGCCGTCCTCGTAGTACACGTCTGTGATGATGCGCGTGACGGTGGTGCGCACCTCCTGGGTGGTGCGCACGTGCCTGCGGTGGGTGGGGGCGGCGGCCCGCTGAAACGACGGGGTCTCCGCGTCCAGCTGTGCCAACGAGAGAAGCGACACGGCGTTCTTAACCCCTGAGCCGATGGACTCCACTCAGTGGGGGAGCTCCCACTGAGGAGGATGGTTCAGTTGTGGACCAAGGAACGCTGAATATTCCCCATCCCTGTTAAATGACTGGTTTTCCTTACCCTGCTGGTGGGGGAACGCAGGCCTGGTCCGTCGAAGCTGGTTTGCTGCGAGATCGTCCTCTGGGGTCCAGACGGACAGACCGAGGGAAAAAAAAAAGAAGAAGAAGAGATCAGAGGGAACGATGTTAGCGCCGACACTGCCGATCAATACAGAGTGTGCGATTTCTGCTTTGCGCGTCAAACACGAGCGTCGAGGTAGTAAGAACATCTAGGTTAAACGAAGAAAAAAAAAAAAAAAAAAGGAAACCCGGCCGCAGAGGGAAACCACTGACCTTGCTGGACGGGGTGTGAACGGCGGCGCCGTCGAAGCAGCTCGCCTGGGACCCGGCGGCCCTCAGCGCGGCCCCCGGCCTGTGGGGCGTGGAGGGCCCCGGCGTCTGGCTGGCCTCCCGCTCCGCCCCGACGCCGGCAGACTTGGGGTCAGGGGTGGCGAGCCCTCTGTCCACTCTGGCCGGCGGCTGGCCCAGCACCTCCTGATGACTCAGGCACGCGGACAGCTCGGCTTGGCTGTTGGGGAGGCTGATGCACCCCAGGGAGGATGACTGGGAGCTCCTCAGTGGTGAGGTCAAGAGCTCCACCCTGCACACGAGATGTATTGAGCTTCAGACATGAGTGGGGGGGGGGGGGGGGGGGGGGGGGCAGCATGGAAATGGCTGGACGTGTAAAGACTTGATGATGAAGCTTGTGAAGCCTTTTTCACAGTCGATGCAGAGCTGTGGTGTCAGGATTCATATTAAAATCTCACAGATTTAACTTGATAATTTGTGTAACAAGGGTCCATGATCATCCTGTCAAAATGTACTTTTGAAGTCAAACCCAAGGAGGACCAAAATCCAACATAATCTGCCCCCTTCTCACAAGAGGATTAGGATGATGTTTAAAATAGCCTTCCATTCTATCTCCAGAAACAAAAAGTGGGTCTCCATCTTCCTCTTGCACACGCACACACAACCACACAGACCTACTTCTTACGACCAAGTTATATTTCAACATGGAGAACAATGTACACATGAAGTCAAACTCGTAGAAACATTAAATGGCTTCAGTCTTTCCTCTAAGCTTTCATTTCATGTTATTCTACACCCTGGGAGCTAAGTGGCAATGCTTGTACATACCAAAAACGTGGACAAAATTAATCTTTATGGGGCAAAAAGCTGAAGAATCAGTCAAATGAAAAAAATCTGAGTCACTGATGCATTTGGGCCACTTTGCATTGCAGACATTGATATATAGATATAGACGCTGATGGACATGTGGTTGGCAGGAAAGCCATATAGGGTGACCCATGGTATACCCCACAGAACCTGGGGTGGTGTGGTGTGTCACTACTGACCTGGCGGGGGTGGTGGCGGTAGTGGTGGTGGTGGTGTAGCGGACCCCCTCCTCCTCTGCCTGTCTGTGGACCTGTCTGACCCGACTGAACACCGATGAGCTGCACAGCGGAACCAAAAAAAGAACACAACATCCGAACCATGTTGGAACGTCCATCAGGCACACATCTGAAGGAAGCATTGGCCGATCGATATCACGGCCAAATGTAGGGCTCAATGCGCAGATGGGAAATAATTAAAGTGACTTGTGGTGCGGTTGCTCTCCATTACACCATCAGGATTGTGAACTGAAATTGTGAATCCTGTTGAATGTGTGAATACCCTCACCCCCACACACACAAACACACACACACATACAGACACAAAGACACACACACACAGACACAAAGACACACATATACAGACAGACACATACAGACACAAAGACACACACACACATACAGACACAAAGACACACACACACACACACACACACACACACACACACACTCCTGGATGAGAGGAATCCAGCCTCCTCTCAAATTGCGGCGCATCATTTGCTAGACTTGACATTTCCATCTCGGCACTTATGCGCGTTGCCGACAACTACGGCTCTTAGCCAAACAGTCGCTGCAAATACGCCGCACTCTACCTGCGAGCCACAAGAAAGCCACATTCATTTACAGATGAATTGAAACGCTCTCCACCCTCCGCCCCCTCACCCTCACCCCCAGCCAAAACACATTCTTATACCAATTGTCATGCATAGAAATAACAGCAGGTTACCTGGTTACGGCCTTGGCAACAGTGGTAACCTTGACGACAGAGCCGTCCTCGTCCGATAGTGAGGGCTCTGGGGGGGGGGGGGGGGGGGGTGGAGGGAGACATTAGTGTGACGCTGGAGTGAATGGAGGAGGAGTGAGTGCACTGTCAGGAGCACAGATGAGGCTGCACAAACCCTTTATTCATTCCAGTTACATTGTGGGAATGAAAGGTGATGGGGGGGGGGGGGGGCGCGCTAACTTTGGTACAATTTTCACACAGAAGCTGCAGTCGTGCAGGGCGGCACGATTATGACGGAAATTCTTATTGCGATTATTTGGACCATTATTTGCTATTATTAGTTGCGATGGACCGATTATTAATTCAATTCATATTCTGCTGCGCCTTCTGTATATAAAAAAAACTACAAAAAATTGATTTGTAATCAGAATTGAATATAAAGGGCGCACATAAAAAAAATCTGATTTATTCATGTTTTTAAGAATATATGAATTGCAACCTTTCACGGTGATCCATGGTAAAAAAAAAAAAAAAAGAAGTGATTTCCATTAATATGCAAGTAATGACAATGTGCAGCTTGACCACGATACATCTCGCCGTCTCCCCTCGCGATGCAGGGGAGAGACCAAAAACAACAGCATGTTTCCCGGCTGCTCTTTTGAACCAGTGTCCCCGTCCCCCTCGGCGCGGGGGGGGGGGGGGGGGGGGGGGGGAGTGGTGGGCCTTACTCTGCAGGCTGAAGCGCTCCGAGCTGCCCTCCTCCACGGGGGTCACCAGCTTCATCCGCAGACTCAGCTTGCCCTCCCCCTTCTCCGGGCCCTCCTCGCCGCCGCTCTCCTCCGCCACGATGTCGCTGGTCACCACGGAGACGTCGCCCACGGCGGGGGGCTTCTCCGAAAACAGGCCGGTCTCTGGGGACGGAGCGGAGGACGGCGGTCAACGGCCCGGCAAACATCCAGGTGAACTGGATTCGGGCGGAACACTGGGGGTGGGGCTTAATAATGGGTGAGGAACACCACCCGGTCACCTCTCTCTCTCTCCCCCCGGGCAAATCGGCCTCATCGCTCTCACACTGGGCAGGATGTGATCGCCAAACGTGAACCCCCGCCTCGTGATTTGAGGCCAATGGAGTATGCCAAAATATAGATTTTGGCTAAAGGTGCTGCACAAAGATTCTGCACTTAACAGGGGGAGCTACGCCTAAAGTCAATGAGTCACGGGCAAATGACACTCGGGAGACAAAACCCGTACATGTTTTCAGAATAATCACAAAAACCCACCGATGGGAGTGCTGTGTCTTGGCGTCTGCTTCAGCTGGTTGACCAGAGGGGGCGTGGCTACAATGGTCTGGTCTGGTCCAATCAGATCCCCCTCTTTAGGTAGGGTGAAGTTGAATGGAATTTCTATAGAAAAAGTAATTCACAATTGTTTAATTTTAGTCACCAAAAATAATCATAATGTAAAAAAAAAAAAAAAAAGATTTTTATCATAGATTTTTCCCTGCCTCCAACCGAACGTAAATCAGTCCCTTACAAAAATATCCCCTCGATGCTGCCGACGTTAAGAGAGGTGTAGCCTGGTCTGTAGAGTTACTTTAAGGTCTCACCTCCAGAGCTGTCACTGAAGCTCTTATCCTTGGGGCCGTCTGCTTCAGGCCCCACCCTATCCTTCTGGGACAGCCTATCAGGAGTCACCTGGGAGCCGGCCGACTGCGAGTGCAATTGGTGGCCATTGGTGGAGGCTTTGCTACATGCTGGCTGCGAGGGGGCGCTCTTCGGCTGCTGCGATGCCTGGGAATTTCTTTCACTTAACAACCGAAGACCATCCCTGACATCTTGGCCTTTCCTGCCCTCACTCTCCTCCTCCTCCTCCTCCTCCTCCTTCTCCATTGGTTCAGGGGACGCCACCTGGCTCTGGGAGAGAGACAGCCCCAGCCCCAGCACCGAGCCCTCCTGCCCGATGGTGACCTCCTCCTCCTCCTCCATTGACTCCTCTCTCCCCTCCTCGTCCTTAGCATCATCACCACCACCACCACCACCACCGAGTGTCTCTGTGTCCGTATGGCTGTTGTTGCAGGGGGGGTCCTGCTCTATCGACTGCAGGGAGGGAGTCTTTACAGTGACGGCTGCTCGTGGCTCAGTGGTGTTCCCGGGGCCCTTCACTACATTCACACTGTCGGCTGTCGGAGGGTCCGCAGACTGGGAGGGCAAGGTGCAGGGCGTGGTGGTGACCGAGGGCCGCTCCGCGGGCTCCCCCGATTCAACCGCCGGCCGAAGGGGAGACCCGTTCTCTGCTTTGGTCCCATGGCCGCCTTCGGCTACATTCACGTGTCCGACCGCCGTCCTCGCCGGGCCTTCGGACTTTAGCGACGGACGGGAGTCCTCGTCGGTGACCGGTTCGAGGCCCGGCCTCTGCGACCCGTCGGGACCGGCGGCGGCGGCGGCTTTGCGTTGGGAAGGCGAGGCGGCGTCGTGCTCATTCCTTTGACTGCGGCGGATGGACTCGGACTCATCCACGCAGAGGGGCTCCTCGATCTGGGTGGCCTGGCTGTCGTCCTCGTCCTGCTGGTCCAGGACGCTCTCCGTGTTCACCGTCAGCTGCAGGGCCAGTGTGAAGGAGGGCGGCTCCGCGGCGGCGGCGGCCGGCTTGTCGCGGGGCGGCGGGGGGGACAGAGGGGTGGCCTTGGTGCCTTGGGACTGCTGCGGTGCCGGGGGGGCCGCGGAGCAGCTCCCCCCCTCCGGACTGGGCGTGGGAGCAAACACATCCTGGACGAAAACGCATACAGACGACACGTCACACACACACACACACACACAGGATTACGAATGTCTAAAGAGGTATTAAAAAGGCCAAAAAAACCTCAGGGCATTCCCATGAATATACCAGGAATTTAAACCTACGTGGGAGAATTCCGGTTGGGACGGCATAGAGAGGGTCCTATCCAAAACAAAACTGGGGGAATTCTGGGACAAAGGCGTGGAAGATTTGGGCTGTGGCTTAGAGATGGCTGCCATCTCCATAGGGCCCTCTTTATCCATCAGATCCTCCGTGACTTGGTCCTCTGGAGGATGAGAAGTATCCATGGGCTCGTCAGCATCTGGTGAAATCCAACACAACTCAGTGCCATTCATAATCCCACCGTGGTGGTTGTTCATTCAAACTCGACCGTCACCCAAGCAAGCTACGCCGTAAGCTTACCCATGTGGCCTTCTGGGTTGGTCGGAGAGTTGGGAACAATTAAAGGAGCTTGGCTGAAGTCGTCGTCCTGAGTGGGCGCCACGCAGTCCATGGAGCTCCTGGGAGTCACGACAGATATACCGTTAGACGTTTTCCTTCACGGGCAGCTGTACGCTGCACCGTCTATGGGATTAAAGAAGCGTGCAGCTTACTGGGACTGGGTTTCCTGCACCAGGGTGCCTTGACCGGAGAGATGCAGCAGCCGCAGACTGTGGGCGGGCGTCAGGCTGGGGCGCGCCTGGTTGTCGGACACGGTGCTGTCCACAGTGGCCCCTGCGGCAGCACCATGAAACCCATTTGAGTTTGTTCACGTCATTGACTCCAACGTGTGCAAAGGGTTAAAATGACGAATGTGACGTCCTTGACACTATAAAGCACATCCAAGCGCATAAAAAAAATCATGCGCTTGGATGATATCAGCGTTTAAGTATGCAAGGCTTCTACCTACATTTTAAGATGACAACTTGTGTAATATAATCAACCAGTTAACCATTGGCAACCCTCATAGTTCTAAGCTTCGGGTCCCCTGACACAGAGCCCTGTACCCACGGACTCACCCGTCTTGTCAGCATCAAACATGTCTTCTTGAGACGACAGGATCTCAGCGTCGTCATGGTCACCAGCGTCAGGCATGCTCTGGGAGTGGAGCAGAGCCTGGACCATCAGGGCTCGGTCTGCCTGTGCACGGGACTCTGATGAGCTGCTGGAGCTCACCTCTGACCTGCAGCAGAAACCAAGTCACTGCTATAGATGGGGGTCGCCTCCAAGAGAAGAGCATTACAATGGGTTTCGTTTTACGATCTGTACCGTGCTGATTTGAAGTCTTGATTTCCCAAATTCCCCGTGCTGATCTTTTGGTCCGCTGATTGGCAAAATAACAGAATGTTGACATAAGTTAACTTGTACAGACACAGAGACACATAGAGACCGAGAGAGACAGAGCTACACCATCTCATTTAACTAAACGTAATCATACATTTCTTCATATGCATATATGCCGCAGTACACCGAGTATTGGAGAACGCACATGCAAAGGAAGCCGGGCCACCTAGCTTGCTGAGACTCTCCTGGTCCGCCTGAGACATGGCCACCTCCTTGTCTGGCTGCTGACTGTCTTCCACACCACCACCCAGGCCCTGGCTCTCAGACAGCTCCAGAAAGCCAAACTGAGACTGCCCCTCTGAAACAAATACAGAACACAAAATATGTTATTGGTAACAATACAACAATTACACAGCCATTTTGTTCGCCTTCAAGAGAACAACGCTGTATTTTTGTTTGCCACTCAAAGAGGTCATCACCTTCGGGCTGAGTGCAGTGCGTGGTCGAATCAGCCCCGGAGTCCATATTAACATCCACTGATGTACCCCTACAAGACAAAGAGCCAGAGGAACTCATTAATATAGAGGTTGACACCATAATTAGCTGGTTGGCAAACACCCTGTGTAACACATACTTTGTCTTATATGGAAGAGGGCAGATGTTAATGACTTCGCTCTCCTCTTCGAGGGCTGTACCACAATTGCTCTGGGCTACCTCTGATTGGCTGTCGGTTGTCTGAGAGCATCTGCTTCCTGCAGGTGAAGAGATCAGTTCCTGGAAGGGTAGTGATCAATGAGCGAATAATATCTCTGAGCTGATAGAACAGTAAAGCAAACACTGTAATCACTGTCCAGGAAGAATATTGATAAACAATATTCCAAAAGCCAGCCTGTGCTAAAACAACATGTAAGATGGCAGTAGGCCTACACTATATGTATAACAGTGTTGTACATACATATGCTACATCTTCCTCTGGCACAGGCTGATATTTAAAATTGGGCCAGATGTGTGCTGACACTCTTACCAGAACAGGACTGTGGGCAGCAGGCTGGAGGTGGGACAGTCGGCGGGTCAACAGAGCACGGTAGCTACTCTCTGGGTCGTCCTCCAGAGCGACACTGTCCGGCTGAGAGTCTTCCACGATCAGACAAGGGTTCTCGTGCAGAGGTAAACTTGAGTCCAATTCACTTCCGCCGGGATCCATGAGCACGGATCACACAACAAAGCCAGGGTGACGTGAGATTGCGGCTAATCGAAGATCAGCAAGTTAATACAATGTATGCGAAAGTAAGGCGGCATTAATTGTGGTGGACAGTTTGTTAATCGACGATGCGAGGTCGTTTGTGCTAAACCTAGCATACTAGCTCCCCTCCCCTTAGAGACTACACGCTATGCACGCTCCGCCCTACAAAGGGACGTCGGTGATGGTGGGGCCAAAACAAAGAGAGCGCGGAATGTCAGCATTTTCGAAATAAAACTTCTTACCCCTGCAATAAAAACATGTATAAAACTACAAACGGGGCCGAATATTTTGTTACTCCACAACCTTGCGGCAAGCGTCCAGAATGGTCTCCTCCAAAAATCTCCACTACACACACACACACACACGCCCCTTTCGTATCCGGCGCGGCAAAACTAGTCAAGCAATCCTATTGGTCAAGTGGGGGTGGTGACGTCACGTCACATCATATTTTATGTTAAGTATGATATTCTGTATAGTATCCGAATCAGCACAGGCACAGTGTAGGCTATGTATGCACAACCAGGGGTTATTAAGAACACTAATTTGCCTAATAATGTTAGAGTAGGTCCACATTTTAGCCTTTCAACGATTGACGCAAAATCACAGTCTAACACCTGATTTTTGTCTTTTCACATTTGCCATAGCCGCTATGGTCTTTAGAGAATTCGTCAGATTATCGTATTTGCAGTGGGTCTATATAGGCCTATAGTTCGGCACATTACCCAAATGCAAGATGCTTAATTAGCCTTTGGATATTTAAGAGTTAAATATGAATTGTATTAATTTGACAAATGCAGATGCATTTGCTTGTAATTATAAATGTAACGACACAATATTGCGGTTCATCTCTTTGGGGCGTACTTGTTGGAACTTGTAAAGACCTTCATTATGAGCACCTCGCAAAACCAGAAGTCCTTTAAATGACCCAAGGGGTTAAGCCAGCCGCCTGTGGACACTGAACACTCTTAGAAGAGCATGCCCTGTAGTCGAACCCTCCATCACACCTTCCTAATCCATCACTTTTTGGGGACGTGTTACTAACGTGTGGCATTATCTCTATCTCCAAATGCGAACCACTTGAAACACAAATACACAAAAGATACATTGTTAATGAAAAGCAACCGTTCACGGGGGATTCGGTGCCACTTGTTATTTTCCGATGAGACAGCTCCATATGCTGGGAGCAAGTCGGCTTCTGTTTCCAGTCTGTAGTTTGAATCATAGACTGTGCAGGATGGTTTGAACTGTCCAGGGCGTATCAGCCCCTATGGTATCAGCCTCTACAGCAGCAGAGTGGTGCCCTTGACTAGAGCAGATGATCAATTACGTTAATGGTATAGTTGAGCAAATGGAGTGTCATTCTAGTTACGATCGCAGCTCATATTGGCAAATTGTAGCCTATGAAACACTCGACCAGGTAAACATTTTTGGTTGTATTATTTGCCTAGCCTCCGACGCTGGTAAAAGGCTTGCCAGAGGTAGGAAAGTTACCCGCGTCTGCGTCGCGTCGTCATATCTGCAGGTTGTGCTGACACTCAAATTAAAGATTGCGCAGCAGCCATTACTACCCAATATATCTAATCCGAACCTCATCGCCCCGAGTCGACGCTTTCCAACGGTGCTACAATCGTGTCGTACTGTGTGCGTGTGTGTTCTTAAAGCTATACGTTTTCACGCCATACAGAAAGCATACATTATTGATTTACCTTTTTAAACGGAGTTACGCACGTCTGGATTTTCAAACGAATGCTATCGTCCCCTTTGGTTGCAGAAGATGCGCGTCCAACATCGCGTACTCCTTCCTTGCATCTGTTTTCCTCAGAGCCAGGGTGTGGGACACACGCATGGCACGTACAGATGCAATGGCATTTATTATGTGAATAATATGCCCGTGTTCAGTGTGTAGACTACCGTACCAAGGGATCACTTCAGCGACATTTAAGGGACTACATCAGAACCTTCTTGATATCTATTTTCCCTTTCACTTTTGAGAATTAATATGAAATAGGCACAGTTTATTTGAGATAATCCATTAGTCTACCTATATTTAGTGATTCAAAGGCTACATTGGCTTCATAGAAGCAAAACAGGAAACGAAAACAAAATATGATCTGAAACTAAAACGTCATTCCTTTAATGCTGTTTTTTAAACTCTGGATCACAATTTGTAGGATGACTATAGCTCAAGTAAAACAACTTAAAACGGCGGAGACTGTTTGTGTGTCTTTGTATGCCTTATTGCACGTGGCATACATACATTGGTGCTGAGCAACAACGGTGGCATATACCTTAATCATTAGGCTTAGATGACTCAACAGCCAATGTAAATTACAATCATTATTCACTCTTTAATAACGGAAATAGCTTATTGTAGGAACGCAATGAGGCAAAATGTGTATGTATTGCACATTTGCACTCAATGTGCATAGTTAATAATTGTCAATAGTTTCATATCTTTAGGTCGATTTTTCATATTGTTTCATAGGCTTTCTCCAAAGATGAAAACACAATATGTTAACGACAAGAACATATGCAGAATAAACATTATAGATATTTAAGACCTTCAAAAATAAAATCATGATATATTAGTGTGTGTATGCATAGGCCTATACAATATCATCATTTGATCATCTTTTGAAGATAAAATATAGGCCTGCACACATAACACCAATGCACAGTGTATAACCCCGGCCACATTTAATGTAGGCCTATTCTTTTTTTTTTTTTTAAACAATTTAATTGTTCTTGCATTGAAAACATCAAACATACATTTAAATAACGCCAAAACCTTTGCTTGTATGTACAATTCTCTCCAGCAGAGGCCAGTAGAGAACCTTACAGCAACTCACTGTCTGTAGACTAGAGACTGCCGACTCACCTGCTATTGCTTTTCAGGTGGAGGACCAATTACACAGAGCTGTATATATATATATATATATATATATATATATATATATATATATATATATATATATATATATATAGAGAGAGAGAGAGAGAGAGAGAGAGAGAGAGAGAGAGAGAGGGAGGCCTATATACACATAGGGCTAGCTGAATATATCATTTAATAACACACATTCATCTTTTGTTATCACTGGAAGTCGTATAATGTGACGTGAATAGCATATATATAGTTTCATTATTGTATTCTCCTTCAGTGTTGCCCTGTGCCATTAAATAGTCACATAAGTGGAGCTCCAATCCAAATTGAGAACCTTGTTCGTAGCCACACCTTCTCCCAAACCTCCTGCACTGTCACCGGGCTTGCTCCTGATGCAGTTGTCATGGCGATAGCAAAGTGGCCAGCGTGCGTTCACCACTGTTAACCACCGTCAAAAATTGACATCGCAGACACTCTCGTCGTAGGTTCAGCATATTCATCCAATATTAAGCTGATTCCAATGGGGGAATGGGGCACGTATAGGGCCTAGTAACCTACGGAGACCAGTTGACGTTCGGTTACCTTGATGCAAATTTAAGCATTCGGCCATAAGATTGATTTGAAACGCGCTTCATATGCAATTCCTGAATTTCACTTGTAGTGGCAATTTGTGCTGTTTTATATGCCATCGCAACGCACGCTATGTGCACGCTCGCTTGTGTTGTGTTTCTTTGTTTTTGTTTTTGTGATTGCAACAAGTGTGCACGACCGACAACATCTGTGTTTTGACTAGGCCCATAGCTGTTACTGTGTTTATGTCTAATTGTGTAGCCTGTCTAATTATTGACACATGAAGCATGAAGCATTGGACATTTTTTAAATCTGCTAAGAATTGCATTTTTCCGGACGGCTCTCTGTGGTGCGTTGGTTTCCACTCTCTTCTACGCAGCTCCCCTTGGCTGCACTCAGAACAGCACGCCGCACTCTCAGCACAGATAACATCACACGCAAGATAAATCTTGTTTAACGGATCAAACGTGGCAGGCAATGTGTTGATTCAATGCATATATTCAAAGGAATTAACACAACTTGAGAAGGGAAAATAGCTATTATATAAAATATCTTGCTCAAGATATTTAGGCCTATAGGCCTACATAATTCTGAGCTGCAAGTTTAGTTTGGGCTTTTTCGGTTTTTGTAGGTTGTGTTGCTCTACAAAAGTAGGGTTTAAACCTACCTATGTAAATTACCAAACGGTTTGGTGACCTGCTTACATATCTTTGATCAATTTTAAAACTTTTGCTCAATCGGGCTGAGCTATAGGCATTACCAATCCAGAATAATATTAACAATCGTGACAATAATAATAGGTATATATATAGATACTTTGTGAATCCCAAATTAAAGTAAAAACTGTTTATTTTGTTGTTGTTTATACAATTCAAATATTGTAAAATATCTGAAAATAATACAAATATATACATTTATTTATTCACTATATCCTACAATGCTACTGCAGCCTGTCAAACAGTATGAAATATCTGTTTCATTTTTATTGATGAAATAATGATGTTTGATGTTTATTTATCAGATGACCATTCATGGCCATGAGGCATCTGTTCTTCAAAGGTCAATCGTCACATTTTTTCCTCCCAGTGTTTTCCTGAGTTAAGGACCATCCAAATGTTTCAGTTGGTTCCACATAATTAATACTGCCACACTCAGGGCTCTGAGCTGCACTCCATAGATATAGACTGAGTCTCAGTGTGTTGTGTGGAGAACAGATGTGGACCAAACTACAGTTCTACACTCAAACTACATAGAACCAGCCAACCAGCTGGGTGTGGCCATTTGCCCACCCCTGATCTAAGCCAATGGGCGTGCAGGTGTCCTACTCATACCGGATCCCAATGTGTTGTGTCTGAGAACCTGAAGCCTGACACACACACACACACGCAGTCCATTGTCTCCACCATGGCACTCCTAATCTCTTCAGGCCCCTTTCAGTCCCCCCTTTCCTCCAGACAGACAGAAGCTCCTGGGAGCTTGAAACCATATACTGTAGCATTTATTGATTGGCCCCTACATTTACAGGATACATGTCAGGATGAGAATCAATGGGCCTGAAAGCGAACACTATCTGTTGGGTGGAAGGAGATAGACAGCAGATCCAGACATTGTTATTGCAAACTAGATTGAAGAGGCACCACCATCAGTGATGCAGAAATCATTTAAACTAA